>CBVK0101162669.1:0-10617 GCA_900067695.1 Picea abies
TCACCTCCATGACTGTATGAAAGATCTATAGCTATCACCTTTTATCCGTTCAACTGTCAAGTCAATTTTAATTTGAGCAATGCCAACTCGCTAGAAGAGTTCACAACATACGCAAGTGCTCCATTCATTCATTGCCATCATTACCTTTTTTTCATGCTATGGGATTTCATTGTTTTCAGAGAGTATTTTTAACAAATTTTCAAGGATCGGATCTTTAGAAATCCTAATAGTCTCCTCGAAGCATGCAAATCTTGTTTGAATCGAGTGCTATGAATTGGTAGACATGCATTGTGAAATTTGCTACGAACTCATTTCCTATAGCAGAGTCTTCTAAATATTTGATCATAACTTTTGAAATACGATGTGGGTTTTTTTAAATGCTTTTGTGGAGGAGAAGGATATTGGCATTGACACGTTGACCAAAATTCAACCCAACCTAGTTTGGCATTTGAGAGATAAAATCAAAATGCCAGTGCATTGTGAACTGGTGTTGTGGACTGGCTGAAGAGGAACATTGGAGGTTGGATAGTTTGCAAACACTTTTGGTCCAATTCAAAGATGTTAGAATAAATCCTAGATACCCGTGGTACTCCATGAGAGGGTTCATCATGTTTGAGGATTGAGAAAGGGGTTTTGGCTGGTTTTCATATTGGCACTGCGAATTGTGCTGCAAACCCTCTGTTTTAGGACTGTTGAAACTTTCATCTTTTGCATCATTTAAAATTTATGTTTTAAATAGTGAATCTATACCCCTCTCACACTTGAAATATGTAGTTGATTATATGTAAACTAGGTTTTAAGATTGCACATGATGCTAACTGATATTTGCATTAATAAAAACCATGTTTTGACAGAGAGTTCACTTTCACACACCAATTGTCATAACAAATGACAGAAAGACCTAGCAATGATTATACATGTTGGACAAGGCTGCTACTAGGAGGAGCTCTAGAATCAAGAAATAAATATGTTCAGCCTTCAGATTCTACACCAAATTTTGTCAAGTTCTTGTTTTATACCTTTGACACATTTTTGGGTGATTACCATGTTTTGCCAACCATAATTATTAGTTTGGGTGCCTTCCTTTAGTCAAGATCATCAAGATTATGAAGTTTACAACATTCTTTGTACACTTGATAGAGTTTTGAAATGATAAAACATTGGGGAAAATGAAACGAGATGCTACAAGAGAGTTCACAACACCTGGACTCATTGGCGCTGCGAACTAGGACAATTTTTTAAGAAATTAGCACACAGTAGAGGATTGTTTTCCTTATAACTTTTGAATGACAATCCGGGTTCCTTTGAAATTTGGCATGGAGGTAAAAAATGGTGTTTTTTACCTTTTGAAAAAAATTCATCCTTACCCACTTCGTATTTTTAAATAAAAACCCAAAACATCACCTACAGGAAAGTTCACAGTGCATGTTGTCATAGGCGCTCTGAATTCTAACAATCCGACAAATTCGAGCTATGGGAAGGTTTCCAACTATTAAGGAAGGCTTGAATGGTTTCCTAGGAGTTGGTTGGACATGAGGGAAAGGCATTTCATATTCATATCAAGGATCATGACATGTTTCAAGAGGCATTTATCACAATAGGCAAGATCCTGAAAAATATGAATTGGTTAGGTATTTGTTGGAATCGTTTTTAACAAGACTCCTAAATGGAGGAGGATGCTATGAAAATCCTTGGTTTCAACCTACATAGAGTAGAGGGATATTATTCACTATAAATGAAAAGGGTTTTTGATGAGACAAGGGTTGGATTCATGATCCAAGAGAGGAGAGAGCTACATGTGCAGTTTATCTGTGTGTGACTGTAAGCTCGAGGGTATGTTATTGTTAATACATTTCTACCATTGAGGATTCATGAGAGTTGTATTATCAACATGTTTTCTTTGTATTTATTTTTCCTTCATCTCACTTGAATAAAATTGAAGACTATGAAGATTATGGTGGCCTGTGATTAGGAGATTCATGAGCTGCAAAGGATTTGCAGTGATTGCCTTTTAATTATTGTTTTGTTCAAGTATTGTTCAGTCCATTAGACAAAGAGGATATTTGTTTTGTGAACGTTCTTCTTTATGTTTTTTCCTCTCCATTATTCTACCCGATAGTATATAATATTTTTCTAATGTGCAACTTAAATGCCTTCAATCTACAGGATGTTATGACTCCATGCCCAATGGAATTCCTCTGCAAATAGTTTGATACCCTTTTTCTTTATCTTTATTACTGATCCACCAACCATAAAATTTATTTTATTATTTAAATTATGATGGTTACTGGTATTGCACTCATATCAGTCTGAGTGTGACTCTCAGTGCTAACAGAGATATTTGGGACAAACTTAATTTCAAAGTGTAAGAGCAGAGGATTTTGTTGTAGAAATGTAGAAGTTGCATGATCCAATCAAAACAAAGCTACAAGATAGAAGCCAGAGACACAAGAACATAGTATACCAGAGAATAAAAGAGGTGAATTTTTAGATTGGAGATATAATAAGTTGAATATGAAGAAGATATGATCTTGTAAAACCTCATAAATTTTGCTACAAATGATTATGAGATTGAACTATGAGAGTACATTGGAATTTCACCAATATTTAATGTAGCAGACTTTTACCCTTACAATATGGATGACACAGAAGGGACATATGGTCAAGAGGAGATTCAGTGGAAGTGGCATATTCCCATAGTAGAGAAGCCGCAGATAGAAAATATATTAGATAAGATAATTGCTAAGAAAACCAGGAGAAAAGTTTACTATGAATATCTGGTTAAATGGGATAATCATCCAACAGAAGATGCTAGTTGGATAATTGAAAACGATATCCAGAAGCATGGAAAGAGAGTGGAGGATATCATGGATAGGATTCCATGAATATTTTTTCCATAGGAGTATGATGCAACAACGTCACCGTCATCATTTATTGAGGCAAGGTGGAGGATGTTTCAACATCCATCAGAACGCACTTAACTTATTTGGATTCCAAGGCGGGTGCGTCACTTTAAATTTTGAAAAATTTGTAATTAAAGATCCCATGAGATCTTGAAGCTAGAGACATTATATGTGACCCAAGAGATTTTAATTTCCTTTAATTCCTGTAGGATTGTACATATCTTGAGCGTTGACTCATATCTCGATTGTAATTATTCATTTATTGTAATAATCCTAGTGGTAGGATGATTTTAATTGTGATATGAAAGAACTAGAATAGTCTTGACAGAAGGATCAATAAGCCCCTTCATGTATAAATCAATGTAATATATTCCCAAAAGAGGCTTCTTGAGAAAGAAGCTGAAAGATGATGAAGGTTGTCAAAATCCTTGAAAATATTTGTTGAAGGAATAAAGAAGAGGATACTTTATTTCAATCTCTGAGATTGCTTAGCTTTGAGTAAATGGGTAAATGTTATGTTATTTGTTTCTATGTTTGTGTGTGTGTGTGAATCTAAATGGTTGATTGAATGAATCCTTAATGTTAATTTTAGTTTCAATTGTTTCTCTTCTAAAATATTGGTGCATAGGAGGGCATATTGCCAATGCAAGGTGTGTGGAGGGAGAACCATTATAGGTTCAAATATCTCAAAAGAGATAGCGTAATTTTACGTAGAGCGAGTGCAAGCAGTGCACCTATAATCACAGGACTATAAAATCTCATAGGGGAGACTAGTTCAAAGAGTTCATATAATCGACACTTCATTAAGTGTTGATAAAGTATCAGAGGTGAGATAGTGAAAGGAGTGCACAAGTGACTTCTTTTAAGTCCCAAGATTAGGAGGTAACTACAAAGTGTGTGCCAAGGTTCAAGTCATTTAAGTGAAAAATATCAAGGAGGGATAGCAAGAGTAAGTCCTCAATAGGAGAAATCTCCTTGCTTTTAGGCGAGTGAACATGATCTCTTTAGGATAAGTCATAATCCCTTGTATTCATTGGATCAAGAAAGTAGTGTGGTTGTTAAAACCCCAAGTCCTTTAGACTACACTACTCTGACAATTTGTTTTAAGTTGTTGTTGTAAGTAAGGAAAAAGTCTTAAAGCTTGGAAGTCCCAGAGTGAATCTACATCGTAGATCACTAGGAGACTGCAAGCCATTGGATCCATGAGTGGTTCGACGATTTGAAACTCTGGGAGAAATTGGTTGTTGTTGCATGGAGTAGAGAATTCCTCAAAGTATCGAATTCCAAAGTAAATCCTTACCATCATTTTTTGGGTACACGTGTCCGTAGATTTCCAAGTATTCAAAATTCGGCTATCCGGAAGGTTGTGGGTGAAATGTTTTTCGGTGTGAAAAGTCCCGAAGCCTAGAGTTAATCCTAACAGTTTGTTGACGAGTAAACAAGGATTGCCAGATATGTGGATTTCGACCCTTCGCTAGTTCAGAGGTATTGTGTGTTGGAGTCGCAAAAAGTCCCGAAGCCTGAAGCCCTAGAGTTCCTTTCAGCCATATATTGTGGCAAGGATTGTGGAATGTTGATCTGTGAACTCTTCGGGAGTTTGCTAGTTTGACTATTTGGGAGGATTGGAGTGTGTTGTTGGTAAATATTCTGAAGCCCCAAAGTTCCATAGCATCGAAGTTACCACTTTCCAAAGCTTAAGCCCAAGGTTTTAGGCCCAAGGTCACGTGAACGACTCCACTGGAGTAAGAAAACCCTCGTGGACACAAATTTTCATGAAGTGAGAGAAGAAAGGGCATGTGGTAATAATTCTAAGGGTTATATGAGGACTTGAGAGCCACTTAGGCTCCTTTGTAACTCGATCCTAGACCGGGAGGTCACGCGAGTCCTAGGAGGGGGTTTGCATCAATATGTGATATCATAAGTGACTTACTATTTCATAGGAGTGATAAAACATTGCACTAGTATAGGGATAATTCTCACTAAGTTTTGAACGCAGGGAATCAAGATGGAGAGTGCTCCAGTTTACCAACAAACCATGACTCCATGCATAATAATTTATTTTCCTTATAACAATTTCTATTATAGAACTTGTTGCATTTCCATTAATTGTAAAAATTGCCTCATAATGTTGTCCCTTGGTTTACAAGATTTCATGATGAGTAGTACTTGTGATAATACTTTGACATAGAAAAGATTAATGCCAAGAAATGTCATAAAAATAGAAAACTTCCTCCTTGGATTCATATGGTGATTGTGTTGTATGGATTGATGGAATGACCAATTTTTCTAATCATAGGCCCATTTGATTTGTAATTTCTTGGAGGGAAAAATAAATGTGTATGCATAAAATATGTTATATGACTAATGTTTCTCATTTGAAATTTCCCTAGTTGTCTTTATTGTATGATTAAAGACCATTCTTGAGTCCCGAATATCACTGATTTCAATCCTATGACTTGTGGGTTATGGCCCACGAAACAGACTAAACTCATCCACGACAACAATAAAACTCAACATATTTCCTTTAAATGTAACTCGAGCTTATAGTGGTTACCGGATTTTTAATTTGCGCTCTCCATAAATAGTATGGTCATATGTGAAGTTCATAGGAACTTCGCCTTCATTGTATCATGATCTTGTGCCATTCAAGTAGAGGTATAATTTCAATAATTTAAGCGTCGAGCACTTTATCAAATTCACTCATAGAATCGATAGCTAGAAGTCTTCTCTAGAACTAAAGCACTTAATTCCTTCGGAACACAAGCTCAAAGGAAAACACTAGGCACCATACATGACCAAACACTTATCAATATTGGTATCGACTCCATCTCTCCCTCATCGATTGTGCAATAGAACCAATGTTAATTCTCATTCTCTGTGTAGATAGGGATTAAATGAGTCACTATCGATGGATGATCAAATATTCTTCTTCATGGGCATGATATCACTTAAATAGATCACTTTTGATCCATACAGTGATCAACGATGGATCTCCTTTATGCTTTCGACTATGCATTAAACCTGCAATTTGTTTTCTCTCGGTGCTTCCAAGATGCACCTTTTAGTCTCAGACTTGCTATTTCTCACACTCACATCCATTAACATTCATGAACATTTAACAGAGATTACCCATGATCTTAGAAAACCAAAATACCATAAAATACACAATTTGTTAGACAGATCGAGCTTGATACATATACGGCCTTGTTGGACTGGCCACTTTAGATTGAGTTTACATCGTGGCATTTGCCAACATCTATGCTCACAGGCTACATATAACAATGATTGCAAAGTCGTGGATAATTTTAAATCTACAGATTTCTCCTAAAACCTATAAAAGCATGCTTAAAACAACAATGAAATAAAAACAACCCTATCATCTACTCAAATGACGAGGAAACCACATCCTTCTCTTTCCATGCTATGCCTTCTCAAAGGTGAAATTTTGAAAATGAGTTGGGTTTTTTTGATCGTCCATCATTGTATCAAAACCTTCTATAACCTTTTACCTAGATCCCAAGTTGAGTATGGATGGGTGGATTACTTGGTGGGAGGATGTGCCTGGTGAACTATGGCCTTTCTACATGGGTGAAAACTTTCAAAATTTGGTGTAACTATATTTGAATCATTCAAGAGTAACTTGGAGATGTTTTTAAGGCCCTTCAATTGACCCTTTTTGATGAATAAAATCAAATACATGCACCAAGATTTACCATATATTGAGTTTGGATGAAATATAATAGGCTATAAATGCTCAATTTCAATCTCTTCTACATTAGATCAATTTGAATGGTTAGGTAAATGATTGAATGGGAATTTATAGATCATTATTTAATTATTGTTTGGTTTGTTTCCTCGACTTTCAAACTCTCAAGAAAGAATTCTAGACAAATACTAGAAAAAAAATTGCTTTAATTACATTTTTTCCTCCATATAGGAGTCACAGGTCCTTTATAATCCAAAATTGGGACATTTTAAAACAATAGAAGAAATGTGAATTATGTATTGGGTCAAATTATGACAATGTCTAGATTTGGAATTAGAAATATAGTTTCAAATTTGAAATTATCCCCTTTTGCTAACTACTTTTTCTCATTCGATAGAGTTTAGGTACAACCGAATAGGTACCTGTCAGACCTATCATCCTTGGGTGAGGGAATTTCTAGAGGGAGGGGGGAAAATGTTATGTCAAACAAATCTAGAAAGGAAATATCAACTAGATGTGAAAAGGCCAGAAGAAAATTCTGTAGGCACATGAAATTTTTTCTTGTTGAAGGAGGTTCATGTTCTTATGACGATGAGATCATAGGTGACATCAAGGTTCCTTTGAGGTACAAACATCTAGTGATATGATGGATACCCAATGAAATTCCTTAGTTGGACACTAAGTTTTGGTTAAATGAGAGGATGTGTCACATTAATCCATCATCCATACATGGTATGGGTCTATTCCCCATGGATGGAATAAAATTGAAATATGGAGGACTTGTTGAGTTGAAGGAGTATTTCAAACCATTTTACAACTATGGAGATTGGTTGAGGCTAGTCCAATATATTCCAAGTATATATGCAGTCGTTTCAAATTAGATATATCTAAAATACGACTATCCCAATAAAGGAGAGACGATGTATATTAATGGAAGGCCAAAGGCATCAAGGAATATTGCAGGTCTTATTAATATTACAAGACCCAAGACAACAAGAAAGAAACCCAATTGTATATTTCAAGGGAATTAAGGAAATCATATATTCATATGTGTAGTGAAAACAATAGCTATAGGGGAAGAGTTGTTGGTTGATTACAATTTGAATTGAATTGATGGAAGCACTGCTATTATAGGGGTAAATATTTTCTACTAGTATACCAAACCTATAACTAATGTTTTCCTTTTTATATATTTAACATACATTTTAATAGCTCATGCTTCTTAGATTATTTTCTAACATTCTAAAATGTCATGCATCTTATAATCTGGTAGGGTGATCGTGGGAAGGCATTGGCTAACTCTCAGCATGTATAACCATGATTTACATATAAATTATTGCTAACAATAATTGATTTAACATGTTTATTTGTTGATGTATATGAGCACACTATCAAAGCACAATGATGTGTGGATGAAATATATGATTCCATCAACCCAATGGAAAGAATTCAAAAGGCCTTGAGAAATACAAATAGGGAATTCATTGAATTGGATATGTATAATCCACCTACAAAGGAGAGAAAATAAAGGATGAAAATTTTAATGTATGATATAGAACAATTTTGGGTAAGCACAATTTTAAAAAAGACTATTTTTGACATATATTGTTTTAAGAAAATTTTCTAATATCGTTATATGAGAAATAATGAAACAATTTCTTTCTATAGGAATTTTTGGATTTGATGAGATAACCTGGTTATGGGGACACTAATAGCAATGATGCACAAACGCCACATTGTCCTAGCATGATCCAAATACCCGCAATGATATTTTCCTCTCCTTCTCTAGATCAAAGGAATGAAAATCCTGGGGTCCATGAGATTCCCCCAACACACACACTAGACCATGCATGTGATGGTATACAGGGTGAATATCATGAGGATATTGGTTCTACACCTCCAGAGCATTGTTATCCTGGAGCATCACATGTTCAAAGCTAGGGAACAATATCCATAATAATTTTGGTGGATGGAAACTTAGTTCCCTTGATGATACAACAAGTCCCATGAATTTTTGAATATCTTGAATATTTCCTACCATTTGATTGAAACCTACATCTTTCATATTGTTTTATAATTATGTGGAATGTTGTATTTGTTATTTTTCCTAATAAAAAACTCATGTTTTTTCAAATTTGTCAAAATAAAAGAAGCAAATACCTTCATTGGGAGGATAAATTTTGATCTTACTAGAGATAACCTTGCTCCAAGGCTCCCCTATCCAAGGAAAAATTTTAGATTCTATAGGATTCTATCCATAGAAATATATAGATCTCGTTCCCATGACATATCTAATCCATCTAGGATCCAATAATGAGGCACAATAGTCTTCCTTTCACCAATGGAAAAATGAATATACTTCTTATTCTTCCTAATCCATGAACCATCATCCTTATTTTTGTCCTTGAAACCATCCAAACCCTTCCTTCTCACATCCTCTAACACTCAACCAAAAACCTTCCCCCTTCTTCCATCCTCCAAAGCCATCCTCAATAGATGTGACCTTATCTACTCATCTCCACGTCTAAGGTTTCTTTCGTAATTTTCATAGGTATGTTATTTAATGATGATTACACCATTGCAAGTTCAATCCTCAACTCCCATGGATCCTTACTCCTACATATTTGGATAACTTAGTTGAGGTTTGAGGTCATCAGACCTGGACAGAACCACCTTGTCGCCAATTTCTCACAACCCTTGTGTGATTTATATAAATGTCCACATGCCCTTTAATGAATTTAGATGATTTTTAGGTCTGCATGGAGTTTTCTATTGTCCTCCTAGTCTTTTTTATGTGGAAAATACTTCCTCTATTCCCACTATTGATGTGGCTAATACAATCAAGCATCAACCTTAATTCTACCAAAATTATGGGCTCATTCGTCATTTTTTTGTCTCATGGCCTATATTGGTGGATCTACACAACTAAATTTATCAAATCCATAATCCCCTTTTATTTAAGGAGGGTTTTTGATATCTATATACAAGGGGTTTATTCATTGTGCAATTTTATGCATCTTCTAATAAGGGAATTACTCTCCATTTTGACGACTATTTATGGGGATTTTATGGTCTCTACAAGCCCCCCTAGTACCTTACACTTTGCAAGATGCCATTGGAAATGGAGCATATTCAAGAATGGTTGGAACAATGAGTGTAGAACCATGTATACCATGCGAAGGGTTCCTATAGAACCACCTAGTGTGTAGCTACCTAGCATATTCATTTCACTATGCTTGTTGGGGCCTCTCTCTTGACACAATGCAACAAGATCCAATTTGTTGGCTCAATAAATTTGTGCATCACTAACCTTGAAAAAATGCAATGTAAAATATTTGAGATCAATGAGAAAGAGAACATAGTCATACCCACATATTGTAGATTTTATGATATACCTGCATAGAAGATCTAGATAACAATGAAGCATACACAACATGAAATGGTGTGAAGAGAAGAGACAAAAATGGAGGAAAGAATAAAAAAATTCCGATTAATGGAATGAGAGAAATGATAAAATACAATTTATATACTCTATATCACACAACTAACTCACCATAGTAGTAAACTAATGCACATTAGGAGTGTTCTAGAGAGATCTAACACACACTGGTAATCACTAGAGTCAAATTTCACCTAGTCCTAGTTAACTGGCGATGCGATCATCAATTAACTAGCCAAACTGGAGTGAAATGAGGAGGATATCACTCACACATGTGGAATGTTCCTTAATGGTGATGATCCCAATGCAATTTTTCATTAGTGGTGATGATCCCGAGGTTAGCATGCAACACTTGTTGATAAAACCAAAGTTGAAATGCAACACTTCACTCAACTAGTCTAACTCAATAGTAACTGAGAGTTGATTGCAGGGTATGTGGAACCCTTATATAAGGGAGAACATCCTCAATGAGGGGAGTATATATTAGAATAAGGGATCCTCAACATAGCCAAATAAACATAGGAAAATCCTAGGTGTGTGTAATATTTCCAACACCTAGGATTTTCCTA
>CBVK0101162670.1:0-27181 GCA_900067695.1 Picea abies
AAAAAGAGAAAGACAGTTGCTAGGAAACTATGTCCTTTACTCTAAGACAATCATGTAAACTATGGAATTTTTGCTGAGTGAATGTCTTGGTGAACATGTTGACAGTCTGATTGATGGAATGGAAGTACTAAAAATTGATGACCCTATCAAGAACCAACTCCCTAATAAAATGCATATGGATCTTGATATGTTTTGTTCATTGTATCTATACTGGATCTCGACAGAATTTGAGTGTACTGTAGTTTTCACACCAAATCACAGTTGGATGGTGGAACTGAATGCCAAGATTGGTGATGAATTTTTGTAGCCAAAATTCCTAGATGGTGATGTTGATGGCGACCCCGTACTTGGCCTCTACTGAAGATAGAAAAATAGCTGAATTATTTTTGCTTGACCAACATTTTGGGCCGGATTCCAATGTCAACATGTACCTAGAGGTGGACTTGTAATCGATTCCATCGCCAAACTAGTTATAATCCTTGAATCCTATGAGATCGAAATTTCAACCTACTACATAGTGGATCTCATAATTAATGGTGCCCTGAATGTATATGAGGATGTCATTGGTAGCCTTCCATTGTAACTCATGC
The DNA here is from genome assembly GCA_900067695.1 of Picea abies. NCBI lineage: Eukaryota > Viridiplantae > Streptophyta > Pinopsida > Pinales > Pinaceae > Picea > Picea abies. The sequence goes on from CBVK0101162670.1 coordinate 591, forward strand.
AGCTCCTGCATGTACATGGAGACTACTCCTACTGCATATGATATATATGGTTAGGTGTGGGTGAGATACATAAGGCTCCCTACATGTTGTCTATACAAGGTGTTGTCCGTTAGTGGTCTACCTCTAGCATCATCAAGTCTATTATGAGATAAGAAAGGTGTAGGTGTAGACTTGTACTCTATCATATGGAATATCTCCATGAGATCCCCGACATACTTATCATGAGATAGCTTCATTCATGAAGAATCCTAGACAATATCAAGACCAAGAGAGAAATGGAGTGGACCCATGTCCATCATCGAAAACCTTTCATGAAGAAATCCCTTGATTGAGGAAATCATTGAAACAAAGTTGTCTATGATAAAAATATCATGCACATAAAGAACTAGGATCATAAGTGAGTCAGTGGCCCTCAACATGTAGACATTTATATTATATTTTCATATGAAAAAAATCTTCCAAGGAAATAAGGAGTCTATGTTTGTGTACCATGCTCTAAGAGCCTTCTTGAGGCCATAGAAAAAAAATTTGAGTCGGCACACTAAAGATGAATTATGTATGAATCTAGGTGGCTTCTCTAAACAAATATCCTCTGAGTGATCCCCATGAATAAAATCAGTATTCACGTTCATATGATATACTTTCCATCCCCTACATGCTCCAACAAGAAGTGCCAACTTGATAGAATCCAACTTTACTACTGAAGAAAAAGTCTTATCATAGTCAATCTCATGGATCTACTAAAATCCTTTGGAAACCAATCTTGACTTGTGTCTTTTCACTCATCTGTCTATTGCATTTTCGGTCATGTAGACCCATATGCATCGGAAAATCTTCATGTCTGAAGGAAGTGGAACTAGATCCCAAGTCTAGTTCTTAAGGATATAGTTTTACTCCTACTGCATGGTTTCTTCCCAAAAGGGGTTCCCTGCAACCTCTCTATAGGTATTTGGGTCTAGATATTGAACCATATAACAATGTAGAGGCATCATGGGTTTAGTGGAAATGAGTACATGAGGATGATCCTCATACTAAGATCTAGTCCTCCTCGAATACTAAGATCTAGTATATTGTTCCCACTTGGGCATCTTCTTTGTCTCTTGATATGTGTGTAGTGACTTTGCATATGAATGCTTTGAATGATCATCTATATCCTATGAATATTTTTACTTTGTATCATAACTCAAATCTATGGTGTGATCCAAATGTGTGGAATAATCATTTGCAACTGGTGGAAATACAAAATATTTGCATGTGGCTCATGCAGAGCATGTGAGGGACTTTCCTTGATATGGAAAATACACTCAATGATGAGATGGTATGTAGAGGGATCAAGTAATATGTATCCCTTAACACCATCAGGATATCCAACAAAGATGCATGGGTTTCTTTGTGGATCTAATTCTTTCCTCTTCTCATAGGGAATGTGGGCCCATGCTCATGATCCAAAGATGCATAAGTGGGTGACTTCCAGTTTTTTACCTCTCCAAGACTTTAAAGGAGTCATGTCCTTAACATATCTATGGGGTGATATGTTCTAGATGTATTTGGCACATTTAAGTGTCCCAACCCAAAGATTGGGAGGAAGTTCCTTTTCATGTAGCATGCAATTGGCCATCACTTTGAGAGATCTATTTTTCTACTCAACAACCTCATTATTTTGCACAGTATATGGTACAATGTGTTGCAATTATACCCTAGCCTCAAGACAAATATTATGTACATCTTTGTTGACATACTCCCCCCCATTATCTATACATAGGGATTTTATCTTTCTCATTGATTGAGTCTCAACGAGTGCCTTGAACTCTTTGAGATGCTCAAATATGTCAAATTTATTCCTGAGAAAAAATACCCAAGTATAACTTGAGTAATCATAAAAAAATGTCAGCACATACCTTGCCTTGTTTATGGATGGATGTGAGAATGGACCCATGTGATCATTGTGAATCAGATCCAATGGAGAGGAGGCCTTGTGATCCTTCCCCTTCTAGAACTTCTCTAGAGGATGCTTTCCAAGGACACATCCTTCATAAATACATTTGGAAAAGTTGATATTAGGTAACCCTGTGACCATCCCCTTATTTCTAAGTTGTTTCATGTACCTTAAGGGTTCAGGTGACCAAACCTCTCATGCCATAATCTACTACAATCACCAACATTAGTAAGTAGGACAAAGGAATTAGGTTCAATAAACTTAGTAAAAGTATATAACCAAGATTTATGATTTACCTCCTCGACAAAAATTCTGGATTTGTTTTGCATGTTGAATATGGACATGGAGTCTGGTATGAACTCCACCTTTTTTCCTAATCCTGAGTGTGTAATTTGATACATCGAGAGTCGATTCACCAAAAGTTGAGGAACATGTAGGACATTCTCAAAGATTCCATGGTCTAGTTCCACTCTACCTTTTCTAGTGACCTTGACTAGAGATTCATCCCCATAACGATAGGAGTCCCCATGCATGTAGTTACAGAAGATATAATATCCTTTATGTTTTCCATGTGATTGAAAGTTCCTAAATATAAAATCCAAATGTCAGGAGAAGAATGTACAACTACTTATGCATGAGGATTACCTGTATTGGGGTCTTGATCTTCTAAATTTTTCTTGGAATCCTCAGGAATGAAGTCCCCGAGATTGTTTTTCTCAAGAATTTTTTCCATCTGATCAATCTTCTTCTTCATGCATGCATATTTTGGATGGTTCTCATGATTTCATTAAACACACTTATTCCCTTGTTTTCTTTTTCCACCTTTGGAACCCAAGGAATCATTGAAGGGTTTGGAGTATCCTTCCTTCTTTGGCTTTGCATGAGCCTTTCCTTTGAATATCTATTTGGATTTAGGATTTTGAGAGTTGCTTCCGTCATGCACAAAAAGTGCTTGTGCATTGGGGCCCTTGATTATTCCCATATAAATGAGCTTTTCCTACTCCTGTGTCAAAGCCTCAATACATTTTGATAATGAAGGCATGGTCTAGGTTGATCCTGCATTGAATCTATTAGAATGAAATGTGGAGACAAATACACTATATTTTGGTCCATGTTTTTCCATGATAGAAAGAATCAGTTGTTTTCTACTTTGTATTTATCGATACCACAATCTTTCAATTCACAGAGGAGAGATTTAAATTTGGTGAAGAAATATTGGAGATTTTCAAAGATCTTCGAATCCAAGGAGTTCATCTATACTTCAAGAAAATGGTTCCTTATTTCATTCTTCTTTCCAAAGAGTCCATCCAAGATGGTCCAGATCTCATTTGGTGTCTTTCATGCATCGATGTGAAACCATAAGTTGGGATAAATAGACATGCATAGGAGATCGTAAGCCTTGTACATGAGGTTGAAGTACTTGTATTTTTTCACTGTTGAGGTGGGTTCTGTTTCTATGGCCATGTCTATATGATACAAGCCTTTACCCATGATCATGTGGGAAATTCTTGGCTTCGATTCGAAGTAGTTATATGGCATTAGAATTGCAGATGTGGGAAATTACATATTTTCTCGTACTTTTTTCCATCTTTGGTACCTACAAAAGAGTATTGATGATTATCCTTGGTAGAGGCCTGTGGGATCTGATACCATGTAAAGCTTCTAATATACTTGAAAATATGTTCTAGCTAAAATTGAATCATACACAACATGCAATGGTGTGAAGAAAAGAGACAAAAATGGAGGAAAGAATGAAAGAATTTATATTAACCAAATGAGAGGAATGATACAATACAAGTGATATACTCTATATCACACAACTAAGTTTCCATAGTAGTCAAGTATTACACATTAGAAGTGCTCTAGAGAGATATAACACATAGTGGAAGTCACTGGAGTCAACTTCCACCTAATCCTAGTTAACTGGCCATGCAGTCGTTAGTTAACTAGCGAAACCAGAGTGGAATGAGGAGGATATAACTTACACATGTGGAATTCACCTTACTGGTGATGATCCCAATGCAAGTGCACATTACTTTCGATGATAATTAGGTTAGCATGCAATTATTGGTGATAAAACCAATTTTGACATGCAACACTTCACTCAACTAGTCTAATTAAATGGTAACTAAGAGTTGACTAGAAGGTATGTGGCACCCTTGTCTAGGGGATAATATCCTCAATGAGGGGAGAATATCTCATAATAAGGGACCCTTAACATAGACAAATAAACATAGGAAACAAAAATTAAAGGAAAATCCTAGGTGTGTGTAATATCTCCAACACAAATGGCTCAAGTGTGGAAACTTGGTAAACTTTGATCTTAAAACAAATTCAGAAATTCACCTCAAAACTTGAGGTTCCCCAAATCTATTTCCAATAAAATTTCAACATTATCTCTGAATCTGAAATATAAATTACAATAGCATATATTTCATTTATGTGCAACCAAAATACATAGGGAAATGAAACAAAATACATAGTGAAACAATGTACTTCAAGGGGAGAAAATTCACAACCCTAAGGGTACAATCCCCAACATCTAAGAAATAAGAAAATTACTTATGAACAATATATTTATCATTGAACAAAATATGCTCATTGTTATGTTAAATCATCTTACATAACCAGTGATAGAAACTACTCAATCACCATGACAACATAATCTAAAATCATATTTACAAGTACATAAAACTTGAACAACACTTCATACATACATCAAATGAAGTTCCAAGTACATAACAATCAATTTATCACACTTTGTTACAACGTGTCCTTCAAGCTAATCATAAGCTAGAACACTCCAAATGATTCCAAATCCTAAATAAGACATCCACTATTAATAATAAACCATAACCAACAAACACAACCCATCAAGGAATCACACCAAGCTACTCCTAACCACTCCAAAAGATTAAGATTATTACAAGCTACTCCTTCAATCTTATCGCAAGCAAGGAAAATACAAATGATTCCAAACTCTAGCTAAGGCTTCTACCATTAACAATGAACCCTAATTAGAAAATATATCCTAGCAAGGCATCACACCAAGTGTTGGGCACAAGATCATGTTTGAGGAAAAAAAACACGTGTAAGGCAGACGTGCATGCAGAAAAAGCAACATGTGTAAGGTAGACACACATGAAGGAAAATAAGCACATTCAAGATAATGCATGCAGAAGAGGAAATTATGTGAAGCATGCATGAAAGAATATCTAGCCATGATAAGGTTAGGGTTTTGGTAAGAATATGTAATGGATTGCAAGCCCAAAACATTTATAAGTAGGTACCTAGGAGGTCTAGGTCAAGGTTCGAACATTGTTCAGTAGTTGTTGTTTCGTAATGCTCAGGTTTGATGAGAGAGGACTAGAATGACTGTAAATCTGATCTGTTTTGTAAGTTGTTGAGATAAGGAGAGAAAATAGAGTAGATATTGAGGGTTAGATCACAGAATGAGGAGCTAGGTGTGATCTACTCCTCCTCATTGTAGATCTCAACCCATTTGATGGAGAGTAGTAATGTGTGCGATGTTGTAATTTTGGAAACACCATAATAAAAGAGAAGAGAAACCAAATAGTTTTGGACATAGCCCAAGAGGGTTGAACCATGGTATATGATGTTTTATGTGATTGAATATTGTGTATTTCCTTTACTGTCAATGATTAGATGTTAGACAAATGCATGAATGACTAGTTAGATATACTATTTTACATGCATGAATAAGAATGATAGGATGGTCAATATAAGCTTAATGTTAAAGTAACAAATGAAGATCAAAGAGTTTAATCCTAGATCCCCACCCATTCCCAAGCTGCAAGCACCTGATCATTGTAGCCACCAATAGAACTATCTTAGGTGAGATTGCGTAGTGCACTCTGTTTACTGCGTTGCCTTCTGGTGTACCAGAGGGGTCAATAGTTTTAAAGGAGTTTTGTTGGAAACCATGGTATATCTGAACATGGGTTAGCCCAATAAAGGTAGTAACAATATTTTAAGATCAAGAAATGGTTTTGTTTTTGGTTGGAATAGAATGGGATTGAGTGAAGGAGATCTGTTGAAGAATCATGAAAATAATGTCATATTTGGTGAGAAAACGTTAAAAAGAATGAGAATATAAAAGGGGATGTTTATACCATGGAACCCAATGAAGGTGAATATCAAGAGCTGGTTGAAAAAAAGGGAGTTGAAATTTACACAGAAAGATAACATAAACCCAAATTTAACACCGTGTAAATATTTGGACAAGTACATATTTAGCGACTTGCATGAAGTATTTTTCTATGATTTCCCGCATGTGTTGTAGGAGTGAATATTAAGGTTGAAAGAAAACCACCCTACAAATCAGATCAAATAGCTAGAGTGAAATTCTATGGATATCACACAGATAGAATAAGTTGACAAAAAAATTACATGTGCAGTAGATTTCTAGTTAGACAACATTGTTGCAGGATTTATCACAGAATTTGTAGTAGATACTGCAACATCTTACAACGCAACAAATAAAGAGTTCCTGAAGGGACCTACAGTTATATATATTAGATTGTTGTATACTTCCATCAATATTTTACTATATGAAAAAGGTGCAATGACAATGGCATCATATATCTAAACTTCCCTGTGTGCATGGGGGAAGGGGGGAAGCACTGACAAGAGCCAGAGAAATGGAGGAAGAGATGGATAAAGGAAATAAGGAGGAGGCCTTGGACAGAGTCATGACGGAGGAATACCTGATCAAGAAAATCATGGAAAAAACTGGAAGAACGTGCAATGGAGCACCCTACCAACACAAGGTGAACAATAAGAAGACAACCATAGCCGTGAGGGAAGGCTTGGAATGTGATGAAGAAGAGGTAGAGGATCTTTGGGCTATGGAGCATATTGAGGAAATCCTATGTGCTACATATGAAAGGAATACCAGAGGTTTGAGGGAAGGAACCAAAGGAATAATTCCTATCCATATCAGTGTGAGTTTGGAAACCATAAACCCATGTGTGACTAATACACCAGAAAGAAAACCACCATTTAGACAACAGTGGAAGACACACAATAGGAAGTACATATACACAGGGAGAAACAACTAAGGGAGCTAGTTCAAGAAGCATTAGTCAAGGATATACACCGCGTGGAGGTAGTATTCCAGCACAGTTTGCAATGGCAAGACATGATCCCACCATTAGGTTACTAGAATTCAAGGGAGAGGCATTTGAGGACCATGAGAAGAACTTGTTCATTTTTGAAAATATCCAGGAAGCAAATCAGATCACAAATGAGGATACAAAACTTTTGTAGTTAGCTATCACACTAAGAGACCACGCACTAGATTGGTACATGATATTAGCTGTAAATAGTCCACCAGGAACAACCAGAATGATTGTGGATATTAAGAAGCTATTGATAAATGAATCAAAGAAGCCTATCTTAGAGGATAAGTACATGAATGAGATGATGGATATCAAATAGAAACCAAGGGAATCTGTCTGGGAGATTGACCAGAGATTCAAACGATTGAAAGGAAAGTTGAAGTATGTCATGACAAATATGCATCATAGACATCTAGTTGTGAATTCCATGCTACCACACTTGAAATACCCTTTGAGACAACAGGAGTTTCAAATTCAGGAAGAGGCTTTGCAGACATCCTTACAACTGGAAGATAACGAATACCAGAAGACTAATCGAACAATAGAGGAGATGAAGGAGGACCTAAATAATCTAACATTTAAATTAAACTAAAATAGGGGTAAGGACAAAAGAGAAGTCGTTTGGTGTACCACATGTAGGACAAAATGACATCATGAGAATGAGTGCCCAACATTTGCGCAGTACATGGAAACAAGACTTCCAAACCCTTTGTCGACAGGAGGACTATGGTGTGAGATCTATAAGACACGGGGGCATGATCCATATCATTTTCCAATGATGCATAAAGAGTTCATATTGAAACTTTTGCAAGTCAGTAGGCTATGATGACAAAGGTTGCAGGACAATGGAATTGATGAGGGAAAGAACATGAGAGGCATATAGGGTGCAGGAAGATATGATGACAGAGAAATATGTACCACATTTTAACCAAGTGCAATCCCCATATAACACTGCACCACAACAATATAACACTGCGCAGTTGTAGTACAATACCATGCAACCACAGTATAATCTTGCATAGTATAATAAGGTGCCTTAGTACAATGCCCCGCGAGGATATCGATTTGGATATAGAGGTGGAGGATGAGGTAGAGGATTCTGTGGAAGAGGTAGAGGATTGGTGGTAATCAATAACTGTCAACAACCAGGACACTATGCAAGAGAATGTCAACTTCCACCTGTGACATGTATGTATTGTCGCACATCAGATCATGAAACAAAAGACTATCTGACACTTTTAGGGAAGATCGAGGAAAACAAGAACCAGAAAAATCAGAATGTTTAATGGATTTCTATATAATCAAGGGATGATGGAAAAAATATCAACATAATTACGGACATAGGAGCTAATACGGGAGATGATGCAATATGACAATATCCAACACAACACCAATCGGTGAAGAAGAATGTCGAACCACATAAGCAGTTTGATGCGTATAACGAAAAGGAGTTATTCAAGCAAGCCATACAATAATTCTAGAAGCTAGACATTGCATCTACATCAAATGCGCAACATACTTAGGATGTACCAACATACGAGATTCCTTCATCACTAGATCACACTAATGAAGCACAACCCATAGGACAAGTAAGTACCATAAAGGCTTTTCTGCAATCCTATGTTAAACTAATAAATGATCCATCATCTATTAAATTATTACAAAATATTTTAGAAATATGTAATAGAGACGTAGAGGGAAAGCAAGAGAAGAAAATAGTTAATCACTTGCATATAAGGAGGAGGACAAGTAGGGAGTTCAAATTGAATGCCAACATTGGATATTTCAACATGGGGGATATTATACTGGATTTAGGCTCCAAAGTAAATGTGTTACCTAAGAAGACATGGAAATGTATGGGAGAGCCCACATTAGGATATTCACCTGTTCAAATGAAACTAACAAATCAACATAGAGTTCCGCCAATTGGAAGGCTAAAGGGTGTGACAATAGATCTGGATGGAGTGCGCACTAAAGCCAATTTTGAAGTGATAGAAATAATGGATGGCCCAACACCTTATCCAACATTTCTTGTCTTGGATTGGGAATTTGAAAACTAGGCCATAATCAATTTGAAGACATGGAATATGACATTTGAATCAAGAGAATACAAAGTCATTGCGCCACTAGACCCATTAGAAGGACAAAGGTTTGTAGAACCCACTTTCTTAGACCTGGAGGAAATCAACCAATTATACATAACCACCGCACAAGAAGAATATTATGTGAATCCAACTGCATATGGGATACTCAGTTGGAGAAGTATTACATCATGTGCATCATACTCAGATGCAGGGACAAAGAACTGGCAATAGAGATTACATGAAGTATCCACAAGAAGGTGTGCAAGAATAGACCACACAGTAATATGGGTAGGTACATAGATAAGAGAACCTCCTAGTTTTCATGGGATGAATGACTTATAAAAATTCCTAACAAGATACAAATATGAAGTGCTAGAAAATCAGATGCTCTTATTCTTGGAGATAACACTCAAGGAAACACCTGCAAGATGGTGGGGTGTGCATAAAGAGACAGTTAAGGACTGCTACCAATGTAAAAGATTACTGCACATCAGATTTGGCACAGAGTAGAAGAGGAGAATGATGCAGAGATATGATGGAAAGGGGTCGCCATTGGAACACTTGGCGAAGTGAAGAACACTATGGATGATAACACCACAAAAATAATGGCCTCATTAGTTTATTCATACACTAGAAGGAATTAGAGAAAACTGGTATGTGGACCAAGAACTATGCAGAGGAACTGTAGAATGGACAACACTACATAATAATATTGTAGTAACTTTCTCATTTGAACATGAGAACCCAAACATGGATTTAACAATCAAGCATATAATAGGGGTAATAATCATTCAAGAACTAGAAGTAGAACTCATAACAAAATGCCAACAACAAAATAGAAAGACAGTGAAAGAACTATTGTCATGCTAGCATGTGTAGGAAGAAGCACCAACTGAAGATGACCCACACAACATTCACATTATAGATATTGAAGAAGAAATATAGGTGGAAGTTCCATATCTAGAATCAGAAGTATTTTTTGCACCAAACAAGGTGAACAAAGTAAACATTGGGCCAGATGATAATCCCAAAATGGCCAGCATTGGAGACTACTGTGATGAACAAACAGTAGAAAGAATAATAGAGTTACTATGCAATTACAATGACTTATTCCCAAAAACCTTTATAGAGATGAAAGGCATAGAAGGAGAGCTAGGAAAGATGAATACACCTCTCAAACCTAAGGCTAGATCAGTAAAAAAAGACCATATAGAATGAACCCAATATATAAGAAGCAAGTAAAAGAAGAAATTGACAGAATGTTGGAAGCTGGAATCATTGAACTAGTAGAAGAATCAGAATGGATAAGCCTTGTGGTAGTATATGAAAAGAAACAAGGAGGGATAAGGATCTATGTAGATTTCTGGAAATTGAATGATGCTTGCCCACATGACCCTTTTCCCACCCCTTTCATAGATGAGGTATTAGAGAATGTAGGAGGTCTGGAAGCATACTCATTCACAGATGGATTCTCAGGTTACCATAAGATCAAGATAGCTCCGAAAGACTGATACAGGACCACTTTTTCCATAGAAAGGGGATCCTACTAGTACGTAGTCATGACTTTTGGATTGAAGAATGCACCAACAATATTCTAAAGAGTAGTCATAGATGCATTCAAAGAATTCATCCATTAGTTTTTAGAAGTGTACCTGGATGATTGGAACGTATATATTCTTTTGAAAGACCATGTAGAAGTGTTAAGGATAATGTTGGAAAGATGTAGGCAGTCTCAAATATCATTAAATATCAAGAAGTAAATATTTGGGACACCATTCAAAATATTATTGGGACACATAGTGTGTAAACAAGGCTTGATAGTAGATCCTGCCAAGATTGCAGTAATTGTTAATTTACCACCACCAAAATCAGTGCGTTATTTGAGAGAAACACTGGGCCACACATGATACTACATGAAATTCATAAAAAGGTATGCCCAAATCACTTCACTGATGGAGAAAGTGTTGAAGAATGATAGTAAATTCCAATGGAATGAGGAATGTCAATGAGGTTTGGACACTCTAAAAGAAAAAATGGTCACATCACCTATTCTGGTATTTCCATATTGTGCAAAAAAAATTCATGTGCATGTAGATCCATCATCCATAGAACTTGGAGCTATTCTGGCATAGCCAGGAGTAGGAAAATTAGACCATCCTATAGCATCTGCAAGAAGAAAACTGTCAGGGTCAGAACAAAACTACAATACTACAGAAAGAGAATGCCTAGCAATGGTATATGCACTGGCAAAGTTGATACACTATTTACTTGGCAAACATTTTGAGATGTCACAGATCATTCAACCCTCAAATACCTAGTCAACAATCTAGTGTTAGGGGGAGAATATGTAGATGGTTATTGTTGTTTCAGGAATTTGACTTTGAAGTGATAGTGAAACCAGGGAAGTTGAACGCAGGACCTGATCACCTATAAAGAATCACCAATGGAGAGGAACCTACAAATGTAGAGGACAAATTCCATGATGCATAGTTATTTTCAGTCCAAGTAGCTGATGAATATTTTGTTGACATCATTGAATACTTGAGTACAGGGACTGTGCCACAAGATTTCAACATTGCATAGAAGAAAAATATTGTAGTCATAGTTGTAGACTATCAATTGATTAAAGGGCACTTATACAATATGGGCGTAGACAACATCTTGAGAAGATGTGTGCTAGAACATGAAAGACCTAGGATTTTAACAGAGGATCATGAGTAAATAGATGGAGGAAATTATGCAGGAAAATATACCATGGAGAAGGTATTTCCTATAGGACTATGGTGGATGAACATTCATAGAGATGAAAATGACTACTGTCAGAGATGTGATGTATGTCAGAGGGTTGGAAAACCTAATAGATGGGATGAGATGCCCCTAAGACCACAAGTAAACTTGCAAGTATTCGACAAATGTGAAATAGAATTTGTGGGACCAATTAATCCACCAACAAAGAGGTCAGGAGAAAGGTATATCATTACTATGACGAAGTACTTAACGAGACAGGAAGAAGCAACACCAGTAAAATATTTTAGCATAGAGACAAAAACAAACTTCTTTTTTGAGTAAGTGATCACTAGATTTGGATGCCTAAGGATTTTGATGAGTGACCAAGGCACTCACTTCATCAATAGTACTATCAAGGCTATGACTGAGGATTTTGAATTCTATCATCAAATGAGTACACCTTATCACCCTCAGGAAAATGGGGCAGTGGAAGCCTTTAATAATATCTTACTGTTATAGAAATATTTACCTCACCCTATGAAATATTGCACAGAAGGCCTTTTTCCAATCCCCCATGCAGACTTATCATCCATGTTTGTAAAATCCTAAACTAAAAATACAAAATTTTCAACATGTACGCACCTTCCCTACTATACAACATGCGTATATGCAGTTTTCTCCACTACAACCCACGTACATCAGGATTTGTGCCAAAAAATGAAAATTAATGTCAAGTTTCCATGTCATGACATGATATCTATGATCCTTGGCCTTCCATATACTCAAAACGTTCTGAATAAGCCCTTCATTTCCATTTGAAGGCTATAAATGGTCCAAATCCGAGCTATGGAAAAGAGGAGAAAGAATTCAACTTTGAGAGCAAAGTTACTTTGGAGAAATTATTTACTTCATATTGAGTCTGCATCCTTTAAGTATGAAAACAATGTTCAACCCCTAAGCTCTTCCCTTATTTATTTACAACCTCATTGTATCTCTTCTATGAGCTTGCCTCTGGTGGAGGATTGAGGTGGTGGAGGCCCAGCTGGAAGGAACTTAGTTTCTCGGTTCTGAACTGTGCCGATGCGAAAGTCTGTAATGTTTTCACTTCTGTTGATCATTTATTAATAGAAATACTCCTTTCCCATCCAATTGATATCTTGAAAATATTTGAGTTATTATCCATGGGAATATTTGTTATGTATATTAATGGATTATGTAATCTAATGTGATAAGCTTTTATATTATCACCATATGATTGCTTTGCTTGGTTGTTGAGAACTAGTTCCAGGTATATTGCTTTGTGTCAAAGTGCTCAATGATGGACATGATTAAACATATGGATGAGGTAGGACTCTTTCTTATCTGGCCTGCATATTTTTATATATAACATGTTTTTGGGATAGAGTTGATTTTTGTAGTCATTTCCATCTGTTGTGGTTTACCCTAGCCATAGAGAGTTTTTCCCTCATAACATAATTAGGGACCATATTGGGGATGACCTTCTTTATTAGGGTTTGGAGTACTTTTTCACCTTACATTGCTCTCGTTCCTTTTTGTTTCTTGTCGTATCATTGCTTGACAACTTCTTTTCACTCTAGGTCTGATTTTTCAGCCTTCTCCCTTGCCTAGCCTTGTTTTTTGAAACACATACATGCTTTTTGGCCTGACAGTCGCGTACATACATGGGCTGTCTCTCTACAAGCTACGTACATCAGCTTTCCTTGCTTGTTTGTTGGGTATGGTGGTTGATGGGTGAGATTTGATGTTTTTTGAGTCTTCTTAGGTCTCTGTAGTTCCTGTTAAGTGTCTGTGGGATGACAGGAAACCTGTCCGGAGTTGAATTTTTGGGCTGAGTCTTTCTCATCAACTTTCCATTTTGATTGTCCTTGTACATTGGGTTGGGTGTTATGCTCCCTGGTATTCTCATTGAGTTATCTCTTTCTATACACAGTAGAATTTATATATCAAGTTGCTTTTCAGTCCATGCATTTTCATTTTATTATATTGAAAATACAAAAAAAAAGGCATTTTTCATTGCTTGGCATTTTTGTGTTTTGAGTCCTTGTCATTAGCTTGGTGCATTTAATGAAAGATTTCATTTTTACTTCAAAATTACAGATTTGAAATTGAAAATTTCATTTTTTATTAGAAGCATATCATTCATTAAAAGTTAAAGTTAGGACTGTGCATTATATTCATATTTACTTTTCTTGTAGAGTCATAACATCATGAGTTTCACTACCATACCTTTTTGAGTAATCACAACCACTAAAATTAATGCTATAATTTAAATTGATTAGTCACGATTTTATTTTCTAGGGTGCACAAACTAGCTTAAGATTTAGTGCCTTGGAATAGGATTTTGTGAGTAAACTTCTCCAAGGAAATTAAATCAACATATGTGTCTGAGAAAAGAAGTGGAGAAATCCATTGTATAATTGGTAATATTAGGAGGCTCCACTCACACTGGAGTTAATCATAAGGTTGTGTGAGGTTGGTTGAAGGGATATCCCCCTGATACCTTCTTAGCGTCAGATATATTTGTGGGGATCTATTCATATCTGGGGATCTTGTTAGTGCCTTTACCTCCGTGAGAGGAAATACTTTCAAGGTTTTAGGCTTTCCTACCCTGCTCATATGGTGGACCTAACTTACGAATGTTCTCCTGTGCATCGGTTATACATTGGTTGCTTAGTTGGTGTACTTAGGTTCCACATAGGTTACTTGCATGGGTTATTCTGCAGATACTCTAGTTTAGATAAGGGTCGGACAACACACAACATTTATGGAGGATTACCTCTCCGGGGGGATCTGACCGACTAGTTGTTAAGCGCACAAGGTCCCTTATAACTGATTCTAATACCTCTGATATTTAGCAGGGAGTCTCAGGCCCCTCTTGGGAGAGACATACCTTCTTTAGAGAGGGAGGCTACATTCAGACACTTTACCCCGTTTGTGTGCATTTTTGGTCATTTGAATTTTGGTGTGCTCTTTGATTACTAGTTGGCCTTAGGATTCTATACTAAGTTTTCATTATCATGGATAGTGGAGTTCCTTTTTCTCCCTCATTTACCGCTACTCACCCCATGATTCCTACTCATTTCATGGGGATGAATCCTTCCCCTTTTCATAATGGTATGTAGAACTATGATGCTCAGTCCACGCCTTGGGTCTCTAGTCATGTTCCTGTTGATATGACTTCACCCTTGCAATACTCTCCCTAGTCCACTTATATCAATCCTAGAATTAGATCTGGGGGCACCATGGCCCCGATGACTACTTCTTTGTTTGATATGAGTCATTTCCCTCAACCATCTCTCACTATGGGAGGTTGGAACCTTCCCTCTTATGGATCTAGTCCTAGTTATGCTCCTCCAAGAGCCAACACTCAAATGGGTTCTTATTATACTCATTACACGCAATCCGTGTATCCTTCGTCTTCCATGTCAGTTCCTTCAAACACTTTCCCCATGACGGGTCCTTATGTATCCCCGGGTATTTCATACAGGGAGAATCAGTTTTGTGGTTCGATATGCCTTATTTACAGAACCCCTTCACAAGGGGGAAACATATATTCTCATTTGAATAACTCTTATAATACCTCTGTCTCTTCGCAGACTTCAGTGATGATGCCCGTACAAGCCTCTTTGAACCAATTTGGTGGAGGATACTATCTTTTCGGATAGGGACAGGGGGTAAACCGGGACATTTCTTGCCCTACAATGTTTCAAAGCCAATATTTCCCTGGACCTTGGTATTAAATTCCCTAAATCACCACTAGTCCAGTCACTGCCAGTCATACTGGAGCTCCCTCACCAACCTCTTCCAGTCATGTTGGAGAGGGGATGACGACCTCTGCGATTCATGTTGATGACCAACACCCAACCACTACTAGTCTGGCTGGGGGAATCACTTTGGTCACCATGAATCATATCAATGTCACATCTCCAACCTTTGCACATCACGTAGGAAGATGAATCTCTCACCTCTTCCAGTCACGTTGAGAGCATGTCACCAGTTATTGGGAATGACGTTGGGGTAATTGAGAATCCTATATGCCTCAGATGTAATCCTAAATTCCTTTGCAGGACTTGTGAAGGGGAGCACCTTACTTGTTTATGTCCAAATACAACTGGGATACCAAAAGCCTGGTTCTCACCTCAGGGCCCTTTGGGTTCTGATGTGTCTGTGGTTTCCCCACACCTTGTTTCTCCTTTGATTAACATGACAGTAATGCCACTCCAATCCTCTCCGGAACATACCCCCATTATCGAGGGTGATGTGTCCCCTATCCCTGTTATCTTTCATCCTCTTCAACCTAGAGTCAAAGAAGTGGTTGTACCAATGCAATCTCTACTCAATCCAACCCTCTGTTTGGAGGATGATGTGTCCTTCAACCACGTTGTCAACATTCCTAATAACGCTCCTTCTGAACATGGGGAGTGTTTCTCTCCCTGCGTTCTCTCCGTCCACGTCTTGAAGAGGTTCCCTTTGATTGGGATGGCCTTGTGGGGTATCTAATGCCCCTGCCTATGTCTTTTCCAATAAGAGACATTATCTGATATATAACAGAGACTATAACCTCCGCTAGAGCTTTATCCTCTTATACTTGGAGAGATTTGGGTTTTCCCAAGATTATGTCGGCTATTCGTAAGATGTTGACATTCCACAAAATTCCAGCACGGGAGCCTTGGCCTCGCCCATGACTTGCCACCTAGAATATCCCAAGTGAGTTCGAGTTAAGATATTTTCCAACTCATCTAAAAACAAAAATATTGTTGAGTGATTTGTCCTTTTCACACTCGTTAAATTGGACTTGAAATGTCATGAGTTTTAAGATCTTTTCCAACTTGTCTTCAAAAAGAGAAAAGATTTCCGAGTGAACTTGTCTCT
The DNA here is from genome assembly GCA_900067695.1 of Picea abies. Classification (NCBI taxonomy): domain Eukaryota; kingdom Viridiplantae; phylum Streptophyta; class Pinopsida; order Pinales; family Pinaceae; genus Picea; species Picea abies. The sequence goes on from CBVK0101162670.1 coordinate 17,372, forward strand.
TTCACACTCGTAAATTGGATTTGAAAGGACGTCTATTTGGCACAAGTTTATCCCTTTTTCACACCAAGTAGACTAAATGATATAAAAAAGGACATTTTTTTTCATTAAGTTGTGATTGCATATCATGCTCTTTCTTGAAGTATTGAGCCTTTAACCAGTTCTCTCTTTGCATTATAAACCATTTTCCTCATCATCTTTTTCATCCTCAACCAAGAAAAGCCTCATTTTTATCCTTCACAATTTGACACCCTATACCTAGGAGGGAACATTCCCTTGAGTTTCCATCTCCCACATGCATCTCCTTGCATTGAACATAGGTATGTTCCTCTGTTGGAACTAGTTTTTCTTACTTGTGACACTCGTTTCCTCCTCTATATCATAGCATTCATTTGTATATGAAAGAAAAAAAAGACAGGTGGGAAGGGAGTATTATCTTATATTGGTAGTAGTCATGTCGCCTTTGAACATAACATAAAGTTATGGAGTCCATTTTTCATCATAATTTTGAGATTCGCATGGCCTTAGGAAGCTGAGCTCGTAACAGAGTCTTCTCTACTGAATGGTTACTCTTCTAGTCCCTATGGAGAATATCATTGATGCCTCATGCATCTCATGGTTTCATCATTAATTCTATGTTGTCGGAGTCTTCCATATGTCTCATTCTCTTGTTCAAAGAAAGTATATCAACCTGTGTCAGCCACTTCTCAGAACTCTTGACTTTGCATGTTGGCCATACCCTCAGTTGGTCTCAGAGTCACATGATATTATAGTCCTATCATGCACCCTAGCCCTACTTTCATCATTGGTAGGAAACCTTGAACCCAATAGTTGACATTTCATCATTGGTTGTTGAATGGGTGGTTTCTCTTATGTTCGACGACAAGAAATATATTAACACATTGGGATTCATGCACTGTCTTGGATTCCATTATCCTTATTGGTGGTTTCTTCACCTTTGTCAACAGTTTTCATCATTGGCTGTTATTCAGAGGGTCTTTTTTGTGTACCTCTTGCACTTGGCACATGCAAAAGATGCACAAGGTCATTGGTTCATGAACATGTTTTTCATCCAATTTCCACCAAATCATGAAGCTTCTACTTTGTACCTCATGTTGAATGATGAGAGATGCCTTAATGCTCTCCTTTCAGCGGGTCTCCTTCCATCAAATTCAACTCATCTATTCTGGAAACGAGACCTAGAGTCTTATGAGTACCTTGAGGCTTGCAATCATTAATGGTAGGCTCTCTCGCCATCGACAGTTGGGAATACATCAATGTCTCCTGATCGATGGATTATTCAAGTTTTCGACACCAAATCCTTTATTCACACTTGTAAGAATGTACTCATTTCCTTGATACCTACTTTCATTATTGGTAGGTTGTCTCATGTTTTTTAACGGTATACCCCAATGAACGATAATCAAACGATGTCTCATTGTGTTCGACCTCAACTCCTTTATTCACATGATGTATACTTGCACCCTTGGTGGATTGTGTAGAATACTTGAAGACATCACTATGTGGCCGTAACTTTCTTGAGTTGTTGCTTCCTTTTCATTGGACCAATACCTATATGGATTTAGTGATCATGGGATATCAGATTGTACTCCATTGTATACAGAGATCTTCAGATTGGTTTTGAGACTGGTTCTACTAGGCCTTGTTCATGACTGTGATAGTTATTGGCATGTAACCTCATTTGTATTTTCCTATTCATGGTCATAGACACTTGTTTGGTATATTTTCACATGGATCTGCAGTGTAATTCTATTGGCATCCAAGTATGAAAAGTCAGTGCAAAATGTAATGAGAAACTAGTTCTTCTAGTTGGTTCCCCATCACTCCACTTCTGGGTTGTTTATAATGTATTTCAGCCATCGCAGATTCTCCTCAGACCTCACACATTAGGGGGAATCTGTTATAGAAAGATTTTCCTCACCCTATGCAATCTATTACAGAAGGCCTTTTTCCATTCCCCCATGTAGACTTATCATGCATGTTTGTAAAATATGGAACTAAAAATACAAATTTTTCCACATGTACGCACCTTGCCTACTATACAACATGTGTATACCCAGGCTTCTCCACTATAGCTCACATACATTGGGATTTGTGACAAAAAATGAAAATTAATGTCAGGTTTCTATGTCATGACATGAGATCTATGATCCTTGGCCTTCCATATACTGGAAACATTCCAACTTGGACCTTTAGTTCCATTTGAAGGCTATAAATGGGCCAAATCCGAGCTATGGAAAAGAGGAGAAATAATTCAACTTTGAGAGCAAAGTTACTCTGGAGAAATTGTTTACTTCATATTGAGTCTGCATACCTTTGTCCTTTAAGTTTGAACACAATGTTCAGCCCCCAATCACTTCCCTTATTGATTGAGAACCTCATTGTCTCTCTTCTATGAGATTTCCTTTGGTGGAGGATTGAAGTGGTGGAGGCCTAGCTGGAAGGAACTTAGTTTCTCGGTTCGGAACCGTGCCAACATGAAAGTTTTGTAATATTTTCACTTCTGCTAATCATTTATTAATAGAAATACGCCTTTCTTGTCCAATTCATATCTTGCAAATATTTGAGTTATTATCCATGGGCATATTTGTTATGTATATTAATGCATTATGCTATCTAATGTGCTAACCTTTTATATTATCACCATATGCTTTCTTTTCTTGGTTGTTGAGAACTAGTAGCAGGTATATAGCTTTGGGTCAAAGTTCTCAATGGTGGACTTCATTGAACATATGGACAAGGCAAGACTCTTTCTTATCTCTCCTGGATATTGGTTTATATAAAATTCTTTTGGGATAGAGTTGATTTCTGTAGTCATTTCCATCTGTTGTGGTTTATCCTAACCATAGAGAGTTATTCCCTTATAACACCTAGAGAATGAATTGAAAAAAATATGCAATGTCAGCAGGGATGTTTGGGACTTCAAGATACCAAAATTATTATGGGAATACAATAATACATTAAAAAAGTTGAAAAGACAGACACCATTCAGGTTGGTGTATGGAAAAGAAGTAGTGGTGCCATTATAATTTTTGGTACCTAGTCTACACGTAGCAACAATCACCACATGACAGAATGAGGCACAATACAAGAAAGGATAAGTCAGTTGATGGATATGGAAGAAGACTGGACTCTATCAGGATTTCACCAAGAAGTACATAAAGCAAGGGAAAAATATTGGCATGATAGACATATTAAAAGGAAGAGTTTCAAGGAGGGAGACCTAGTATTGGTGTATGCTAGTAAATTTATTCATCATCCAAGAAAATTCAAAATGCATTGGTTGGGACCATATGAAGTGAAGACTATCATAGAGGGGGGATTTGTATAGTTGAAATATTTAGGAGGCACATAACTCAGAGGACTGATCAATGGGAGTCGAACAAAACTCTATAGGGACAATCGACCTCCTAGTACTTAGAAAGTTACCATGAAGTAAGAAGATATGTATATAGTGAATTATAGTATAATTAAGGGAGAGAAAATGAGAAAAACAAACAAAAATAAGAAAAAGAAGGAAATCCATAAAAGGTAAAAAGGGGATAAAAATAAAAACAGATCGGTGTGTATAGAGGGTTTTTATAGAATAGAACAGTGCACTGCATGAAAATCAAGGATGGAAAACATTATGTGCAAGAGAGCAGTTAATGGGTAGAAAGGTACAATGCACAAGAAACACAACAAAAAGTGAAAAAGTGACAAATTTCAGTGCGACATAATTGTCACTTCTCTGTCCCACTATAAATTCAAAAAAAGGGGGGGAAGTGACCCATTGAGTTATTTTATAAGAAGAAGAATGCATAGCCGAGTGGAAGAGTGACAGATTGTGAATTTACACTACCATTTGTCAATTTGGAAGCCTGTATTTAATATTTCCTCACCATTTCACCACCGAGGGTTGGAGTGTTGAGTAGAACCAAACAAAACACATGGAGTAGCAATCGGGTGCCACAAATCGAAACAAATGAGATGCCCATAGTGGTGGATGTGGACAAAATCCACACACCGTAGTATGAGAAAACTACATTGCATGTGGAAGAGGATAATAAACCCACACAGGATCCCAAGCAACCAAAAGAGGATGTCAAATGCACATAATCCGACGCATCCAAAGAGAAAGTGCCGCAACAAGAAGAACCAGCCATGGGTTCCAAGCAGCAGGGCCTAGATCTAGAACCAGAGCATGAAACAAAGAAATATGCCATACCATAGGGTGGGTTATCATCCCCATAAGGGAATAAGAAGGTGAGAGCAAAGAGTAGTGCACAGGGTGTACAATGCATACAGGCAGAATTAGTCATAGTGATGCCAAAAATTCCCAAGGGAGTGAAGACCGACGATAACATGGTAGGAGGAGTTGATAGCCTTAAATACTCCAACCATGATGTCTCTGATGCCATAAAGTTCCCATATTTGGCACAACATAGCTATTTGGAGAGAAGAGGAGAAGTTTGATTAGGCGTTTCATTGTTGGAGCTTGCATAGTGGATCCTGGGGATGTACAACAACAACATCATGAAATTACTAGACATACTAAACTTCGGTCATTATTGGCACTTCGAGAAGACCCAGAGTTCAAATTTAACAGGGCACCAACAAAACCTAACTACTGTCCCTTTTAACAACACCTGCGAATCATATGAGGTCTCACCCGAAGTAGCAATAGAGGGTTTGTAGGAGACAGGTGTCTACTACTAGTGAAAACAAAAGATAATTCTAGAACAACAATGCAAGATAACCTAGATATTCTTAACAGTCTTATACTTAGCTTCAAGAATTTATTTTATATCTCATATACTGAGTAGGAAAACAATAATGAAATAATAGTATAAAAGATAGAAGATTACACAACATTAATCACATAGAACAAAAATATTTTACGTGGTTCATGCTCTCCCTAGGGCTACGTCCCCGGAACTGTGTTTATTGATTAAGTGTATGAAAAATATATAGTTCTATCTATGCACTCAGTTGTATATCTTTCTATCCCTTTCATTTTATTTCCTCTCCCTATGCACTTAGCTGCAGAATAGATCTTCGCACCCAATTGAAGATCCAAAATACAAGAATGCTCTAAGACATAACACTTCTACCTCTCAAACATCAGCACCCCCCATTTCTCACTCTTCTAGTCCTCTATTAATTTCACAACTCTTAGAAACTCTAGACCAAAGTCTAGGTGCAAAAACCCTAGGTGCTAAAACCCTAGGTGCCAAAACCCTAGGTCCACCTAACCCACATTTTAAGGACTTCGCCAACCTATTCTTCCTTTTTCTCCACGAGGTGCTCCAAAGCACCCATTAGTGTCTTCTTTCTCTTGCTAACTTGTCCATGATCTATCTTCCTTTCTTCTTTGTCCTCCTTGATCTTCTCTTTCAACATATTGTTTTTCCTTACTTAGTTCCTTCTTCTATTCTTCTTTAACCACTTCGACCCTTCCTCAGTTTGTGTGCCTTTTGCACACTTCATACTTTGTATTTCTTCTTCTTTAATCTTCACTTTATTCCTTAATACATAACCAAGGGACAAGAGGCATGGGAAACACATAAAAATATGTGTCAAACAACTATTAGCGAGGGTGCACAGAGGCATCTTGTGGATGGATAGGTTAGTGCCTATCAACGTCGAACTCATTGCAGAAATTATAGGGCTACCCATAGTTGGGAAGAAGACATAACAATACCTAGATGACAAGACTAAGGAGAAATCCATTTCAGATGAGATCAAATAAAAGTATGGCGCATAGAGGGGTAATAGAGGTATCAGGATCAACGACATCAATGATCCTGCAACACTATTTGCAACAATATTTCTTGATTGCAAATTAATGCGCAAGTGCTGAAAAGAAGAAGTTCCCATAGGAGTAGTAGCAGCTACGACACATTGCACAAAGCGGAGCTCTGTGAGTTGGGCCCATTATCTACTGAACTCATTCCTTGAATACTGCAAGGACACACAATACTGGGGATCTGAGTTCCACTATTTGTGGCTACTCATCCTCATTGCACTTATGGTGTGGCATAAACCCACATATAGCCTGTTCCTGCCAAGGATAGGAAAATGTGGTTAAGCGTGCTACACATCCCTTCACAGTTCAATTTATCCCAAAAATAAGAAACTTAACAGTGACATTTTTGTGATATACTTGACAAATATCCAAAATAGAGTCACAAAGACATGGAGGATTCCCATAGAAATTGTGCAGGATTTTGGGTAGATAGAAAACTTCTAGGCATTGAACCACAGTATGTGGATACAAGAAAACAAGGATCCAACTAAGGAGTGGTTGCAGTTGAAGTATTGTGTAACAATGCAAGACATCCATATGGATATCTAGGAATGGTCAAATGAGTGGAGAGTGCCAACAATCCCAAAGATGGTTCCAGGAGCACGAACGAGGATGCAGGATGGAACTGTCCCTAGGCAATGGATAGGCATAAACAAAGAAAGCACCAAGAAAAATATGTCACATGGCCAAGAAGGGGGCAACAGTCCCATACAAAAGAAATCCATAATGAAGAATAAATCCTAGCATGGCTCTACACAAGGACCACCGCACACATGACATACAACAAGAGAAACAATAGAACAAATGCACCTGGAGGAAAGGTAGACGGAGACACAGGAAGTCTCAATGGAAGAAGGATAAGGGAAGGATAATCACAGGGATACATAGATTCCAGAATCATTTGAACCACTAGAGGCCCAAAGGAAGAGAATAGGGGAGAAACCAAGTGGTTCTAGAAAGATGGCCAAGGCCCACAAGAAGCCCATGGAAACATCATTGAGGGAAGACAACATAGATTTTATAGAAAAGAAAGTAGAGGACCAATTGTCAAACATGTGGGAGAATGCAAAGAACGATCGAGCTTCAATTTTGGAGAAAATCCAAGAGGTTAAAACTACACTAGAGAAGTTAAAGGTCAAAACAGAGTAGGAAGAAAAAAAGACAGCAGTGCCAACAAAATAAGGGGTATCGATGGGCGAGGCAGTGCAGATCACAACGTAGGGGAGTTTAAACTTCATGAGTACTCTTGACATGTTGTTCATGGATGAGGATACAATGTAGAGGACAATGAGAGATATTGAGATGTTGGACTTGGCGTTTCCCAAGATTCCACACAAAGCACTCTATAAATTACAAGTGTGTGTCACATAGGAAATTTAGTCCAAAGAAATATTTGATGTGACAAACTTAAAATTTGCGTAGGAAGACAACATCTCACTGAAGGAGGAACTTATCCAAGAAGGGAAAGAGAATAATATGGTGCAATTGAAGGTGGACGAGATGGAAAACTATATCCACACAGTATTCCAAGCCATCTCAGATAATGAAGGAATAGAAGGAGTGTCAGCGTAGGAGAAAATGAAAAAGATAGCACAGACAATGCAACACTACAAGGACCAAATCAAAGAGTTGGAGGAGCATGTATTACCCACAAATCTTCCAAAAATCAGAGCACAAAGGGAGTGGGATGCAAGCATAAAAAAAAATATACATAGGCTGACATAATTGCTGGAGAAGAGCTTCCAACTATGGACACAAATTATAGAGGATGGAATCTTACAAGAGATGTAAGGGAAGGAGGACAAAATACACGCAGCCATGGAAGACTTCAAATAATGATAGAGAACGATGTCACTTCCATAAAATATAAAAAATGTCATGGAGATGAAAACTTTACAAGTAGAGGAAAAGGCAATAAAAGCATAGAAGATGACGTGGCAGGATCAATTGTTGTCCCTGCAAGAAAAGGAAGAATAGTTGGTCATCGAGATCAATGCAAAAAAATTGACTGTAGAGTGCATCGCAGTGGAAGGAGGAGAGTTGCCACAAAAACTAGTCATCGCGCAACTTGTGGAAGATATGGCTGAAAGGAGCATCCAGGCTCTAGCACAGTGCCAAAGTATCACTGAAATGTATCAGGCATTGGCAAAAGAAGTGATAGACATTGGAGTTAGGAAATGACTCAGGATGAGTCAGGATGTTAGTGTTGGGGGATTTTTGGGCACTGGCCTAGTTTTGATGAAAAGAAGCATGTGTAAGGTAGACAAGCATGCAGGAAAAGAAGCACGTGTAAGGAAGACGTGCATGCAAGACAAACATGTATCCAAAAGAGGAAAACATGTGAATCACACAGGCAATAAGACCTAACCATGATAGGGTTATGGTTTTTGTAAGAAGATGTAATGGTTGGTCAGCCAAAAAAATGTATAAGTAGGTACCTAGGAGGTCTAGGTCAAGCTTCGAACATTGTTTAGTAGTTGTTGTTTCATAATGTTCAGGGTTGATGAGAGAGGACCATAATGACTATAAATATGATCTATTTTATAAGATGTTGATATGAGGAGGGGAAATAAGTTATATATTGAGGGTTATATCACAAGCTGAGGAGCCTGGTGTGATCTAGTCCACGTAATTGTATATCTCGTCCTGTTTTATGGAGAGTTGTAATGCGCATAACGCTATAGTTTTGGAAACACCATAATAAAAGAGTAGAGCAACCAAACATTTTTGGACATATCCCAAGAGGGGTGAACAATGGTATATCATGTGTTATGTGATTTAATGCTATGTATTTCCTTTACTATCAATGATGATATGTTAGACAAATTCCTGAATGACTAGTTAGATATGCTATTTTACATGCTTGAATAAGAATGATAGGATATTCAATATAATATGAATGTTAAAGTAAGAAATGAAGATCACAGAGTTTAATCCCATATCCCCACTCATTCCTAGGATGAAAGCACTTGAGTGTTGAAGCCACCAATAGAACTATCTCAGGTGAGACTTTGCAGTGCACTCTGTGTACTACGCTACCTTCTGGTGTACGAGAGGGGCTGATAGTTTTAAAGGGGTTTTGTTGGAAACCATGGTAGATGCGAACTTGGGTCATCCCAAGAAAGGTAGTAAGAATAGTTTAATACAAACACCAAGATACCCCTAACTACTCCAAAAGCTCAACAACAAGTGAGAATCAACACTAACAAGTCCACCCTTGATGTCCCACTCACATCACACAAGTATTCTAGGGGATTCTCCAAGATTGCATAAAATAAGCTCTGCAAGAAAAGAATTCCAGGTATTCTCTAGAGTTTCTTGATCATAAGCCGCGAGTCATCACATAAAGACATCAAACACTAGCACATCATGTTTTCTCTATGTTTTTCCCCTCACAAACCCTATTTCCTTCCTCCTTTCCATCAACGCAAATATGAAGACTTCAATACAAGTTCATCAACAAGACACAATTCTCTAGTTACTAGTCTATTATAATCCAAGACTCTCTCTTGAATTTATATAAAATAGGCGAGGGAACCCTACAGTAGAAAAGGAATTCTAATTCCACACGCAACCTAATATAATCCACAAGATAAGGTCTTCAAATGAAGTTCTCTCTCCAAAGTCTACACATGTCAAGATATCAATCCTCAAATGGTGCACTCTCCAAGCATGAGATCCAAGTGTAAAGAACTCCTTGTTAGAAGGTCCTTGATCTCCAATATGAGAATTCAATTCTCCTTCAAAGTCCTCCTTAACATGTATCCCGAGTCCACAACCAATTCCAAGAAATTTCCCCTCAACCCAAGTGTTCATCCTCCTAAGGTACGCCATGTGGTCCCTATTGGTCCTAAAGTCTGCCCCTGACTGCTAAAGGGTAGCGCTAGGCCACCTCGAGTTTTGGAATGGTTGTTTTTTTGGTTATTTGATTTTGTTGGTCAGATGGAGGGCTGGTTTACCAAGACAAGAACATGGTTGGGTTGGAAAAATGATATGGATGAGGG
>CBVK0101162675.1:0-18022 GCA_900067695.1 Picea abies
GGAAGAGTGTACATACTTCTGGGGTGTAAATACTTCATGGGGTATAAACATGGCTGAAAGCAAGGACCTCTGCATCAGGAAGATAATCAGGCTCCACAACCAACAGGTGGAGGTCACGGGGTCGAATCCGGTGGACTCCAATAAAATTTAATATAAGCAACCAATAATAGGGTGCCACGTGGCAGCCCATGACTGGGCCACGTGGCATCGTACAACCAACCAAATACTTCCACATGTTGCAATTTCATTCGTCCACATCTGCCAACTGTCTACCACTCAGCTCTGCCACATGTCATACATACTGCCACGTCAACAACTATACGGATTGTACAGTCAGCGTCCCTTTTTTTGCCTGTTTGTCATTTTGAACAGAACGCAATATCTCTTGCTCCTGACATCCGTTTTAACCCAAACGAGTTACGTTGGGTTTGTAACGACGAGGCCTACCCTCCCATTCAATTTGAATTGATTCCGAGCACTTTGAATTTTTGAGCAAAATTTGATCCCCTGGATCATCGAGGAACCACTTGTCATGAAAAAATGCACATTCAAGTCACTTGTCCCCATGTTGTCAATTTCTTTTTATATATTTTTCTATTTGATTATTCAAAAATAGGTTTCATGTCCGTAGATTCTTTAAATATATGATTGAATTTTCAATCTTCCAACATGGTTGCACACGATCAAGAGGTTGGAACCTTCGCCATGCAGACTCAACTTCAGTGACTCTTTTTAGTAATATGAGAATGCAATACATAAAAGACCGATTTAATTAGATTTCTACGACAAATCCCAATTTCGTTTTGTTTTCTATCTCGTACATTTTGTTGCCCACAATGATTTTATCTACCAGTTGCAGGAAATTAACTCAGAGATGCCAAATCATTTGATGGTGTAGGGCTTACTTGATGTAGCTGGGTTGTAATTCTTTTATGCAGTAATGATATATATGATTACAATTAGTTTGGATTAGTTAAATTATTTGGGCGGTTTGGAACTTGGCTGATGCTAACTCTGTAGTACATGCCTTTTGTATTTTTGTTTAGAGAAGCAGCTGCAGAAGCTGTTTACAAGGAAAAGTGCATTGTTGTAAGAGATGGTACTAGTTGGGCCAAATACATGTCTGTCACAGGGAAATCAGATGACGAATATGACATCATCACCCTACAATACACTCAAGAGGGTCTCATGACAATGGATGAAAATAGAGAAGGTCGTGTTGTTGCATTTGGAGATGATATTTCCATTGAGAGTCTGGCCTTAGAGTTTGAAAGAGAAATATTTGTCGTATGTGAAGCAATTTCTACTTCATTTTGTGTGCATTCTGATTTTCCTTAAGGCACTTGACTTGGAGGAGTAGGGTAAATGAAGAGACTGAATATATTTTTCTTACCTCCCTTTACTTGTAACAACATCAATCACATGGAGTTGATGCCACGGTAGGAGAGGAAAATTGTTTGTTCTTTCTTCCACATAGTCCAAGAGGCCAGGTGTCTGGCCCTCTTATTTTCCTGTTCATGAAAGGCACATGTAATTTTTTTGTTGCAATAGCACTTCTTTATTTAGATGTAAATATGGCCTTTGTTGGATTGATATCATTAAAATTGAAATAATTGCATGGGAGAAGTGAAATATTTTTACATCATAATTTGATGGCCATTGTTAAGTTGTTAAAAGGATCTAGGAAAGAAATAGATAATTGATTTGGAGTTAAGATGAATCTATATTAATAAAATAATACATTTTCATTTAAACCTCAATTTAATATATATATATAGAATTCTACATGTTCAACGTTGCATATCTCAAGTTCCAATATTTGATGATGAAGACATGACATGACTCCAAGATATGCAACTTGTCTAGATTTGCAACCTAAATGTGCATATCACATCGTGATGTAGATCAATCTATTTGTGTCCATTTTCAATGCACTCAATGCATCATTTGGATTCAATGCACCCCATAATATAATGCATCCTTACATCAATGATCACACCCAGATTAGAATGAATGGATCTATGTAAACTCCCATTTTCATTGCACCCAATACATCATTGGATTGAGTGCACCCTCTGGATACAATGCACCCATATATATACACAGTCAGAGTTTTTGAATCACCCCACCCAACCCATAGTGTAGAATGCACCTCCTTTCTTAGTGCAAAAACAATTTTAATTCTTCTTCATTTCGGGGATATTCCATGGTTTTCATTTTGCTGAATTTGTGGTGTAGGATGGTATGTTTGGTGAGTTTTAACATTAGTATTTGTGGTGTAGGATGGTCTGTTTGGTGAGATTTAACATTATTTTTGTGATGTAGGATGGTGCGCAGTTGGTGTCGATCATTATGAGCTATTGATTTCCTGTGCAACCCCAATACCCTCACAAGATAAATATGCAATTGTTTTGTGATCAATGAATGTTGAGATTGAGATATCAGTTTTGTAAGAGGAGAATGAGTATCCAAAAGATTGATCGATGTTATTATTGTCTGCAAAGTTTTTTACAAGAACGATTTTGTTTGGTTGAAGCAATCCCATTTATTCATTTGTTGCCGTGGAGAGTTTTTTTCATCCATGGAGAGTGTTTCTTCCTTCTTCCTCTTTTTTAAGCTCACTGCCTCGTGAGACCCTGTGTATCTAAATCAGATTTTCCTATTCTTTCCACAATTCTTTTGATAACATTCGCATTGTTATACTCTTCAAGATTGAAAAGTGGTATAGGTTTTCCATTATGGATTCTTTCCAAAATTATGGAATGGCCTATTTCCCTTAGCACATAAAAAAAGGGTTATGCATGGAGCACAAATAATCTTATTTTTTCCCCATAAATTAAAAACTCCAATTGCAGAGAGGTGTTAGTTCGAGTAATATTTGCGGTCCTTCCTTTGTTTAATTAATGTCCGCAGTCCAATCATCATCAAACTTTCACATCTTCGTTGTCCATGTTCAACGTCATCAAGATTTCACATCTTCATTGTCCATGTTCAAAGGTGACATGAGGCTCACTGTATTTTCATAGCTACATACATGCAACAACAATTGTCAACTGGAAGAATTAACTAGTGAAACTGGTGAAGAATAAGCAGTCTCAACACCAAATAATAAGCGAAAAAATAAATAACAATTACTAGTGAATTATTCAGAAAACAGTTACAGAGTTTAGAAATGCTTAGTGTTGAAGCTGCATCACAGAGTTTAGAAATACCTTGTGTTGAAGTTGCATCAATTAGCAACTACTATATGGGTAGTTGAGGAGCTATGGTTCAACGTTTCAGTCTCCTATGGATTTCTCGATCTGGGCCACTCATCCAAGAAATGACGTAGATACATCTCTTTTGGCTCTCGCATGGCTTCCTACACACTCTCATAAGCAATGCTCATAAATCAATGTTGTTTTCATTGTTGTTGCTTGTCATGGGGGTTCATGTGGATACTGGAAAGTTGGTTTCCCTCGGTCACAATGTCGAGGTTTTCACCGATATCGGGTTGAGAAAGATCCTTAGTTGTGGAACCCCCAAAAAATATCGGATGTACACATATTTGTAAATTTTTAGTCCTCCCATAGATCATGTAACAATACTTGCAAAGATGAAAACCAGACTCAAAAAAGAAACATGTATGAACATTGATTTCATTTATAGTGCATTAACATGTTTATGTGCTTTAGAACATTTCTATTAAAACACATAATATGTAATATATCTATGAATGAATTTATGTGAACATAAAATGCATACAATAGAGTACAAAAGGGCTTGATCATCCAACGAGCTGGTTGGATGGCTCGCTACTCTGTTCCTTCTACCCTATATATTGAAAGATGATTTTAAAGGTAAAGCATGCTGCGATAACTTCTATAAAGAGTAATTATCAACTTTCGTCAAAATTCTATTCCTCCATTGTTATTTTTGCCATTGATTTGATAACTTCTATAAAGAGTAATTATCAGCTTTCGTCGAAATTCTATTCCTCCATTGTTATTTTAGCCATTGATTCCCTGGCAAAAATCATGTACAGGCTCAACCAACATACTAGGAATCAAAGAACAAGAAGGATGGACTGCAAAAACAAGTTGAGGACAAAACCACTAGTGAACCGATCTTTTCCATGACAATGGAGTTCAAAATTAAATTTAAACTCTCAACAAAAGAAATCTGTTTGGAATCAAACACAACACAACATGTGTTTCAACTAAAGTATGATGGAAATCAAACCCAGTGCCTCTGCTTTAGCAAATCTACTGCAATGCAATTCATTGTGGTATGCACAACTAGAAAAACCTTTTTCAAGGTCAGATAAGCCCTCAATCAACATTAAAGGTACCAGATAACATTAAAGGTCCTTAGTCACAATGTTGAGGTTTTGGCCGAGAAGGGACCTTAGTCATGGACTAGAGCTATACTGCAACAAGGAATCATTGTTGTTGGCTTTCAACTGTGGGATATAAGGCACTTTCACCTTGGACACTGCCATGAATCACCATTGATTGGTGATCATGCTGCTGTAGGAAGCTTCAGAAAACAAAATGTGCTCGTACATTTCCCTACCTTCCATCCTATTCATATACCTTTCCATCCCATTCACATACCTAAAAAGAGGCCCATAACTGTAATTAGAATTACTCTAGCCCATAATTGTAATTAGAATAATTAGAATTACACATACTTAAAAGAGGCCCAAAACTGTAATTAGAATTACTCTAGCCCAGAACTGTAATTAGAGTAATTATAATTACTCTAGGACGTAGACATTAAGGAAATAACCTAGAACTGTAATCAAAGTAACTAGAATTACTCTAGGTCATAGACATGAAGGAAAGAATAGAAGTTGCTTAAACGAAGTAAGAATTACTTACAATAGGTTCAAAAACATAATGTTGCAAAAAAGAAATGGAGGCGGTGAAGTGGAGAAATATGGCCATGCAGATGACCATGATGCACCATCGACTGCAACAAAGATGACTATAGTGACAATGCACTGACAAAAGGATAGTAATGAGCCATCTAAGCTGATGGATGATCCTATGTTTGTATTTATGAACGACCGCCTAGTCCCTATGTTTTCATTTATGCTCCGTCAACCTCCCTATGTTTTCGTTTATGAACAACCACCACGTCTGCAATAAGAGGTTCATTTCATCTCCAATGGGATGGTCGATTCTTTTTTTTTAAAATAATTAAGAAAAATAAAAAGAAAACATTTATAAAGTGTGACATTAGAAAAAACACAAAATTGTTTTGGTCAATGCCTAATTACAATGAAGAGTTTCGCGCTGTCCAAATGCCCCAGAGCACCAGAAAGGGAATATCCTGAAAATCCTTCAGTTCTTTCCTCGAAAACCATATATGAAAACAATATTTTAAAGTAGGATTCCTCCACAAGGAGCGAAGATCAGTCTCAACTTCAATTTCAATCCAAATTTGATTTGATAAGTATAGGAACAATGTAAGAATATATGAGTATTGGTCTTGTCGACTAAGGACAAAATACTTCCGGTGGGCAGAATAATCTTGGTGGGGATAAACAAATAATCCAGATCGCTCCTCAAACTCCTCAAAATCGATTGAAAAAGCTGCTTAAGATGGACTATATTGCTAATTCTATTTTTATTCCACTAAAAATTATTTCCAAAGCTCTCGGAATGTTGAATCAACATAAGTAACAACAACATGTATGATATCGACTGGAAAAAAACTAATTTATTCTGTTGAAAGGCTTCTAAATATCTCAGACGATTCATTAATCCTTCAAAGCCAATTTCTGTCAACCTAAGATTTTCCACGAGGATTATGTGCATGCTTTTGTTGGTTGCAGAAGAGGATCATGTGCATACATGTATGTTGGTTAGAACTTATGTTTGGTCAACAATTATGACATAATTCCTTAATGTTAAAGGATTTGGTCAACATTTATGACATAATTCCTGAATGTTAAAGGATTGGAGGTTTTCTATGAGTGCATCTAACTCATGATCAGGATTGTGCAGCTTCTTCTTCATTTGTTTAACTAGGTCTCCCTCATATGAGCTAGCCTAATGAGTGTCGATTCAATCCCATTCAAAATAAATGAGTATCGATCACTGGTCTAAGAGCATGAGTGGGATCAACCTTTCGAAAGATCTAGCTATTGCGTCTCTTAGAGTAGTCGCCAGTACCAGGATCAATTGCGTAGGTGCGTAAGCAGATCATTTAGTAGTACTTTGTGGTTTCTGTGTTTGCTCCCTTTGATACCAGGCATGAATTAAGTAAGCTCAAAATCCAAATGCCTCTATTATGAGTGCACTTCACAATTTTCCACTTGCCCTAGCAAATCAAAAGTATCGTTGAATTGTTCCCAGAACTAAAAAAAGACCTACAGTCATGCAAGACCTTCCTTCTGAAGCTGACTCTATGGACTAAGACCGAAGGTAACATTTCCTGTCAGTGTCCAACTATTTTCCTACTATTTTAATCGTTGTTGGCTATCCTTCTATTACCGCATAACATCAGAGACATCGTTATTACCACATCCCTATTAAGGCAGGGACATCGCTACTACTGTAGCACTTGTTATTATTGTGATCTTGTGGCTTTGTTTTTTTTTTTTTTGACCATGAATGAAGGCAAAAAATTAACAACTTTTGAAACATTTTCTTAATCATTGCGTATTATTATTATTGTAATCTTCTGACCTTATTTTTTTAATTTTTGTGACAATGAATGAATGGATACCTAGGGAAATATTTTATGGCTTCGATTTTTAACATTTTTGGCAATGAATGGATACATGAACTTGGAAGCAAAGAATTAAAGGGCACCATGAACATATTTTCAATAGCGTGGGGGAGGCCTCCTACCCATAATGAATTAAACATTAAGTATCTAAATGGTCTTTTACTAGTCCCTGTAGAAGGCCTTAGACTATACCAATGAGTTTGTCCTTTGACCATGTATTAGTTTATTGTTGACTTTAAATTTGTGTGCTATATCTAATGTGTAACATAGGAAATCAATATATTTATTTTTTTAAATAATACAAAAATATATATTTCTAAAATTTAATTGACTAATATTTTAATGTATTATTGCAGACTTCACGTCATTCAATGTATAAAATTGATTAGACAATTAATGAATTTGCAAGTTTAACAAAATTGTTGGGTGCATAAATGTTGCATGATGAAGTAATATAAACTAGAGGATATGCATTTCAAAATTTAAAATTAATTTCCAAATCTATTCTGTCCTGTTGTTGATATCTTCCTTAGTACGAAATGGATTTGGTGCGTGTCTACAACTGCCACCTAATGAGCCACTGAATTAAGAGACAATCCTCTACAATCCTCTCGCTTCTGCCAGTCAATCCTCGGTCGTGGCGGGGTGAGTCTGCAAGTATCTCAAACTCTCATGATCTGTCTGTAGTTCAAATTTCTGCCAATTAAGTAATGCTAGCATGCCTCGCTTTGTATCCTCTCACAACAGTAGAACCAACCGTTGAGAAGAAAATAATTACGTAGACATTATTTCAGTTCGATGGTTCTTGATTAGAGTGAATAGTTCATTATAATGTGAGTCCATATTATTTGCAGCTACTCTTTTGCTCTGCTGAAATTCCACTGGTTAAAGATGTGTTTGGCTATTTAACCAACAATTAACAATACTAGTCACATTGAGACATTGAGCTGACATATAAGCTTTGCATATGGCGTATCTGTTTAATCAATAGTTTGTGATTCAAGTAGTGACTGGGGTATCTATTCAATCAAAGCACATGCACATGGATTCGTCCCCATAGAATATTTTTAACGCAGGGAGCGAACTCAGTAACTGGTTATCATCACTGCAAGCGCTCCGACTAGGCATTGTTTGAATTTTGAAGTACCTTCCGATATATTTAAAAAAATGTTGTTTTAACATGTGCAAAACCTATAGTATTGTTTTCTACAAACCCCACATCTCTAGATAAATCTTAAACAACTTTAGATAGATTCAAATAGCATAGCCATATGTGAGATCCTTAAAATTGTTTCTGAGGTATTTAATGGAAAGGAGGAAAACCACATATTACTATTTAGTCAAGTTTAAGTTATCTCAACTGAATTGTTTGGTAGAATCCTCTGTGAAATGGGTAGTTAAACGGATAAAACTTGTTTCATTTAAAATAAAAAATAATGAGAAAACTTTTTATAAATAATGAAAAAGGTTTTTCCAATCATTAAAGACAAAGCCAGATGCTTGAGTAAGAAGCTTAGCCAACAAACGATATTACTTATTTAATCAATTCCTAGATTTAGTCATAATGGAATGAATCAGACCTCTTCTTGTGGAAAATGAACCCTTTATTGTTGTTGTGATAATTTATTTTCCTAAAGACTTCAATTCAATTATAAAAATCATTGTCAATAAGTAGTTAATTATCTTACAATTATTTCACCATGATAACACTATTGAGTTTTAAACATATTTTAATAGATTTGAAATCAATGTTAATTTCTACAAATGCTACATGTTTATTTTGAAAATGAATAAGAAATAAAACTTCTAATAACACACGTTATTTCACTTTTATTTGATAATGATTCAAGTTATTGACTTAGTAGGTGTTATCTGTTTTTTTATGTAATCAATTATATATATAGTTTTGGGTAAGTTTAATTTAGAAGGATTTGTGTTATAATTATATTATGGATATATAAATAAATTAATTTCAATTTGTGTTTTTGAAGAGTTTTGATTATGAATATAATATTATATAATTATAAATTTGTAAATTTGAAAAAGTTTGATTATGGAAGATTATGTGATAATATTGTTTGATATGAAAACTTTATGTAGATAAATAAAATTATTGAATCTCTTGGTGGAATCATAACTTTAATATGATAAATTGTTGAGAAATGGTGAGCCTTTTAGACAAGTTGTTAATAACTAAATTTGTTGCACAACATTGCAAAATCTAAATTTAATTAATGTCATTGAAGAATTAAAATTACATAAAATATTTATGCGTGCAACCTTAAGCAAAGTGGGCAAAGATAATTACACAACCTTGTGCAAAGTTGACGAACCTCCATAGCATGCGAAGATTGCCTTACTCAATTCACAACCTTACAAATGTAAATGTGTAAACATATGAAAATGTGTAAATAAACTATTTACTTGATGTTAATTGATTATTTAGGCTTGTATCTTAAAAGAGAAAAAAAGAATTCGACACTGGTGTTACACATTCAACATTTCACTTATTTACTTACTAAGTTTTACTCCACATTGAACATTTACTATTTAAATACTAAATTTTAGTCGACATTAAAATTTACTAAGCTTTACTTCACATTGGACCATTTACCTTCTTGCATATTTTTATAAATTTTTATCCTAAATGTTTTTAGTCCAAACACTTTAAATTGCTTCCCACATATGCTAATCTTCCCATTGAACATTTCACTTATTTGCTTCTAGCATATGCTAACCTCCCCATTGAACATTTCACTCACTTACTAAGTTTTACTTTACATTGAATACTTTGCATTTTTGCTTGTTTTTAACAAAGTTGCTCAAACATTAATGTTATTCTTCTTTATTATATGTATTATTTAATTATTATCTTTTGATAAAAACTATTTATTACTTGTGCATTTACTTATATTAAGTTTTATTGTTCAACATATATTTCCCAACTAACTTGGAAAGGACTGCGTTGCCATGCAACCCTTGTATTATTATAGTTTGTACAAACTTCTATAAAAAATGTAGCTTAAGAAAGAACCCTATTTATCATGTTTCTAGTCCCAATGTTGAATTACTTTGCGTCTTCATGCCATGCTCATGATTATTATGTAAGGGAGAAACCATGGAAAATCTCCTCATTATTATGTAAGGGAGAAACTAAGGAAAATTTGTTAAGAGTGATAGAGCCTACTCACAATATTGAATCCATCAAAGCATTGAAGTAATATGATGGAAAGATCAGGAAAGCAACTAGATATATAATTAAAGAAGCTAAACTATTGTATTATGTCCACTTTTGCTCTAAGTACTTCAAGTTTGCATTGATGCTTAGTAATGTTATTGAGAGCGTTGCAAAATGTATTTGCATTTTTTCCATGCAGGTGGAAACATTGTTTAAGTAGTGGGCTAATTCGGGAGCAATCTTCCCTCCCGAGTTACTTTTTCGACACATTTTCCGACGGTGCGGTTTTAAATTTCTGGTCAATCTAAAAGTCTGATCTATTTTTTGAGCATTTGGGTTGGTTTAAAATGGGGCAAATCCCCCGGGGTAAGGTTATGAAATGCATGCTACTTTGATCCATGCCAAACTCAAGCTACCCCTAAAAATATGGTCGAATTCAAACCCATTTTTTGGTCTGAAAAGAGGGAAGATTGCTCTCGAGTTAGCTTACTCCATTGTTTAATGGTTTAAGGCATACACAACATCAACGATTAGTGATATTATCAAAAAGACCGCACCACAACCAATTGAAATTGTATTTTCATTTATTTGATGCATATTCTAAATTCTGCTTTGTAACATTTCATTTTTAAAAGTATTTGAGCATGTATTTTGCAACAACTTAACTCCATCCATCCCACAGGCCCATCCTATTTGTCCTCAAATGGAGGTAATGATTTTGGCCCCATATTATTCATATTATAAGCGTATCTAAAGGTAATGATTTTGGCCTCCATATTATTCATATTATAAGCGTATTTAAAGCACATTTTTTTTGAAAAGAAATATAAATGAAATTATATGATTATATAATTTTTTAATTAATTAAATTGAAAACAATAAATAAAATAATTATTACTAAAATTAAATAAATTTGTTAGATGCTCTAAATTGGAGAGATTAGGATCCAAAATCTTGAGAGATGGTTTTAAGTTTGTAAGAATTCGGGACATCAAATGCAGCCAGCGCACATCCAAAAATTTAAAAAGTAAGTGCGGGCATCCTCGTCGTTGTTACAGGAGGGTTGCATCATTTAAAAACAATCCCACGTTGATCATTCAAATACATATATTTTGTTAAGACTTCTGACATCGACAGCGCATCTGGTGTAGTGGTATCATAGTACCCTCCCACGGTACTGACCAGGGTTCGATTCCCTGGATGCGCAAGTTTTCATTTTATCCTTTTTAAACTGAGAACAGAAAACTTCAATTTTACTTGCTAATGCGTTCACATAAACAAAGGAAATAAATATTTCTTGGCTGTGCATAACTATCTGTCAACAAACAAGCATAACGAACGTGAATCTAATTCATTTCATTGGAGAAGTTTGCCTTTTTATCAATAATATTCTCAATTTATTTATTTTTAATCTAATTCATTTCATTGGAGAAGTTTGTCTTTTTATCAATAATATTTTCAATTTATTTATTTTTGGCCGGCATACAAAGAAGAGAGAAAATAAGAGCAAAATTGGTTAAAGGGGCAGAGAAGAGAGAAAATAAGAGCAAAATTGGTTAAAGGGGCAACTGAAAAGAAAACTAGAGTAATACTAATCAAGGAGCAATTGAAAGAAAAACCAGAGTAATACTAATTAAGGGCATGGTGGTTTCAGTGGTGTAGTTATCACATCAGTATCAGTGGAAATCGTAAGCATATTTGGGAGATTACTGATGAACTTGGGCAAGTACATACTGGTCAGATGGAACTAAAAGCAGAGGCCACTAAATATTTCAAAAGTTTCTTTAAGGTGCATGATCAATCTTTTGTAAATGAATAGGTATTAACAACGGGTCTCTTTCTCCGAATGGTAAACGAGGAGGACGTCAGACTGCTGTAAAGACCTTGCACACTGGTTGAATTAAAGGAGGTGCTAAAACTTTTTAGAAAAGATAAAATTCTCGGACCTGATGGTTGGACTGTTGAGTTTATTTACTTTTTTGACCTGGTAGGGGGAGATATGATGTAGATGGTAGAGGAGTCCAGGATCAGAGGTGAAGTGGTTGGGGGCCTTAATTTGAATTTCTTGGCCCTTATACCAAAAATAAATAAGCCAACATCTTTCGAAGATTTAAGACCAATTTCATTATGCAACCTATGCTATAAGATAATTTCGAAGATTAATGCCAACAAGATCAAACCTATGCTCTCTCAATCTCTGTCTGAAGAGCAACTGTGTTTTCTTAAAGGAAGACAAATACAAGACGCCATAGGAACGACACAAGAATGCCTGCATAGCATTAAAATGAAAAAATTGAAGGCCCTAGTTCTAAAACTTGATTTGAAGAAAGCCTATGATTGCATAAGTTGGGACAATCTAACACTAATTTTAATTCAAATAGGATTTGGCATTCAGACTACAAACTGAATTATGTGCTGTGTCAGTTCCTCGACATTTGTTGTTCTACTTAATGGGGAGACTACTTCCTTTTTTAGAAGTGGCAGAGGTTGGCGTCAAGGGTGTCCATTACCCCCTCTACTTTTTATTTTGGTAATGGAGGGCCTCAGTCTGCTTCTTAAGAAAAGCCAACGAGAAGGAAAGCTGATAGGAGTGAAGGTATCCAGAGTAGTCAAAATACTCCATCTCTTTTTTGTGGACGACATCTTAATCATGACTAGAGCTTCTCAGAAGGAATGGCAGGAGCTAGACAGTCTCATTAAATTATTTTGTAAAGCTTCGGGATTACAGGTGAACGCGACAAAATCCACTGTACTATATGTTGGTTTAATTGAGGAGGAAATAAGTGTTTTCAAGGAATTTCTCTCGTATAATTCTGCTAATCTCTCGGTAGGATTCAAATATATTGGATATTTTCTCAAGATAGGTTTGTACAAAGCGGAATATTGGAGATGGTTACTCGCTAAAATGGAAAAAAAATAGGACATTGGTGCAACAGGTGGCTGTCACTGGGTGGTCGTTACATTTTATTAAAATCGGTCCTAGAAAGTCAACTAGTTTATTGCATGTCCTTGGCAGCTATACCTGTCTCAGTCCTCAACAAGATAAGGAAAACTATGTTCAGTTTCCTTTGGAAAGGAAGTAGTGATAAATTTCATTACCATCTCTGCAGATGGGAGAC
This sequence comes from Picea abies, assembly GCA_900067695.1. Taxonomy (NCBI): domain Eukaryota; kingdom Viridiplantae; phylum Streptophyta; class Pinopsida; order Pinales; family Pinaceae; genus Picea; species Picea abies. Next base: position 13,018 of record CBVK0101162675.1, read on the forward strand.
TTTAGCAAGACCAAAGAACCTTGGCGGGTGGGGAATTCGAAACATTTATCACTTCAACAAAGCTATGGCGACGAACACTTTATGGCAAGTGTTAACTAAGTATGGTATCTAGAATAGAGTGATTATAGATAAGTATCTTCCCTATGTTTCAGTAACTACTTGGTTCAAATCGATGACCTTTCAACCTTCAACTAGCTCACAAACTTGGAAAAATCTCTTAAAATCTGTACATCTCCTTACAAATTGGATGAGTTGGAGCCTGGGATTGAGACACCATGTTCAACTTGGTAGAGATAGAATACTAGGTATGGGGGACTCTTCCTTTCTATCACAAAACCTTTTATCCATTTTAAAATAGAAAAATATTACCTTACTCTATTAGGCCAAGGGACCAACTAGGCCATACTCCTTTTCCTCACCGTGGATAGAGAGTGATGATATGGGGATCACGGAAGAAGTGACATAGGAATGGGATCTTTTTCGCAGAGCTCTTATGGGATCAAGGGTCTATCTACATGACAGATCAGATGAATTGATGTGGACTCGGGGAGATAAATCATGACTTCTCTTTGTCAAAAATGTCTATAAGGCCTTAATGACAACACTTCAGACACAACCAATCGGTGGGTGGAGGCTAAAATGATGTAAATGGGACTTACCATTAAAGATATAGATTTTTATTTAGTTAGCAGTGGAAAACAAAATACTATCCTGGGACAACCTACAATTGAAAGGTTGGGAAGGACCTAACAGTTGTCACCTGTGAAAAAAAGAATCAGAGACTATGAATCATTTAATGATCCATTGCATCTTCACAAAGAAGGTGTGGACGAGAATCTACACTGGGCTAAAGTTTAAAAAAGAATGGGAAGGATACACTATACCATATTTCTATAAAAGATGGCTAGAGGAGAAGATTGTCCCAACTACTCTACCTGCACTTATTCACTGTAATATATGGTTGGAGAGAAATAAAGTAATCTTCGAGCAAGGGTCTCCTTCAATCTATTATGTGGTCACAAAGTCTCTTGGAGCACTAAAAAGGAATACATGTCATCAATATTTCCCTCCATTACGCTCTTGTATACCAATGCGATGAGTAGGGACTACAATGGCATGTTTTTATGGAGCAACACAATCAAATGGCCATCAGTGCGAAGCAGGGGGGGTTATAAAAACATCAAATTTTTCAGTTTACATATGGACTTTTAACCATGGAAAATGAACAAATACAAGGGCGGAATTATTGGGAGTTTGGGAAACATTAACCTTGACAACTCGGTTGGCTTTCAGAGACATCCAGGTATTGGGAGATTCAAAAATAGTAATTGACTGGTTAAATGATAAAGGAAGTCTACATGCATGTTCATTAGAAAGTTAGAAGCACAAAATTAGGGACCTATTCAAAAACCTTAGAGAAACCAGCTTCGCTCATATCTACAACGAATTCAATAGGGAGGCAGATTTACTATCCAAACAGGGTATTCAAAAGCTAGAAGGAAAAATTTCATATTACACATGGGCTGATGGAAAAGAAGGCCCCACAATGTTCATAAACTTATATTAGTGCAACTAATAAGTTTCTGCTGTATTATTTTTGTTTTAGCATGAGATGGTGTCTAGTAAAAACTTTGTATCATGAGAGTTGAAGGACTACTTGGCAATCTGTATGTTGCTTACTTTTGTTATCTTTTTTTGGTATCTTTTTGGTATTTTGGGGCATAGGGATACCCATTGATATAATGTGCTTACAACCGAGTTTTGGCTATGTCAATATATTGTAAAGACATATTTTGTAAACAAATTATATATTAATATAATTGAGCAATTTTCGATTGGAAAAAAAACTAGCATGTCAAAACTTTGCAACCAACACTAAAAATATTGAAAGGATAGAGCCTTACCACCTATCCTCATTGATAACCCTAAAACTTGACCTAAAAACAATGCCCCTTAAAATAGACCTACAATATCTTGACCTTCTACTTCAATTCAACAATTGCTTTACCGACGTAGCTTTCTCAAATCCATTCCATCATCTTAGAGTGTCGGGTCAAGAATATTGAATGAGGGAAGTATAGTTAAATGTTGTGTTTGTTGCAGATGGTCCTCCGCCTATGAATGCTCTGCGTTTTCAGTTAGCTGGGTCATGTTGGGCAAGTTCTTCGGACAATCTTTCTATTGGATGGTTTTGGTGGGTTTGATGGACTATAACGATTTAGTGGAATGGATGGTTTAGGCAGAGCGGTGCATCATGTGTGTTGTTGTGTAGGTGCTTCGAAGTTGAATCGAGTGGATGTGCTAATGAATCCCAAGAATGTAGTGAAGCAACCAACCGAGAGATGGGAAGACAAATAGGAACCAGGATACGATATAAGGCTGGAGTGAAGAGAATTGGACCGGTCTTTCTTTTAGTAGTAATATTTAAGAAGTTAGTAGTAGTCTTTAAGTAGTAATAGTTGAGAAGTGTTAATAGATAGAAAACCCTAGAAATGAGTGTAGCATTGGAGTTGGTTCTTATATGAGGTAGTCAACTTGTTTCTTGGGGATCCTCTTTAGCAACTCAGAATCCATATCATACAAGGCAACGTCTCCGCTAGAACCAATCGATTTGTCAGTGTTTCTATTTCTTATAGTAGGATAGAAAGGGTTTCAGGTGAAAGCATTATAAATCCTAAGAGATTGAAGGAATTTATTGAATATGGATATACTATATTATCCCATCGATTAGGGCTCTAGCCGTAATTACATAAAGAAAGAATTTGTCACGGATCTGTCGGAATGAAGCGATCCTAAATGAAGGGGACGTCAGTTGAGGGTGAGAAAGCAACTTGAAGACGACCTTTTTGCGTGTTATGTATTCTTATTTTAGCTCAGTAAGGTTATGGTCGGGTCCTTTAGCTATATTGGACTGGGACATTGACCCTTGAAGCGAGGTTACCCTTGCCCTGAATGTAAGGTTCAAGTCACAGGTCTGGTGGTGAGTGAGGCCCCATTTCTTTAAATCGTCACATAGGCCATTCTCGCACCTTCTAGTGCCTGTATCCCTGGTCACACTCGTGACACCCGTCCGGGCATCCATCACATTATGTTCGACGCATTGAACCGAACCTTCTGAACACTGCATCAAAACTGCCCTTAGAGCGCTAAGGAAAGATCAGTTGAGAATCCCTGAGATTCTTATTCCTTTTACCTTTACTCGATGCCGCCTTCCCTACACTTTCTTACCCTTTTCCGTTATCTATGTAATTACGCTTTAAGACTATGTGAGCTTAGAATCTTTCTATAATATAATATAGAAAGAAATAGAGAGATAACTAGTAGATTAAGAGAGGAAGAGAATACAAGACTCCTTGTTATCTTCATCCCCCTCCTATTGGGTTTGAAACCAGCTTGAATCTGTACGAGTCATTGTTGCCAGCTACATAATTGCTCCTACGATATTGGAATAGGATAGGTGCCCGCCCGCTTCTTTAGATCAATTAATATCTTCTACTAATGCATGTATCCAAACACCTCAAGCTCCTAAACATACTTGGATGCTCTCATAGATAATATAATGTAAGTGCCCTAAATAAGAAGAAGAATAAGAAGGAGTTACCATCTGTCCAAGAAAGTTTTTCCAATCTGTCCAAGCAAATAGTTCAGGCAGGTTTAAGCTTTGACCGAAGCTTGTTGGTCAGTGATAATCAATTTGACCCGTACTATCGCTAGCTAGTTTTTTGACTGGATCCCTCCCGTAATGTTTCATGCTGGTAAGCATCTACTCGTATATTGGGCTGGTCATCATACCGACTAAGAGCTGAGCATCCCTACCTCTTAACTGATTAGACTGAGGTGGTAATCCTCTTAACTACGAGGTGGTAAGCATTCCTTCCTCGCTAGCTGTTTGTTAGGTTGACAAGCCTCCTCGCTAGTTGGGTAGGATGGTAAGCATCCCTACGCTAGTTGTTGAGCTGGTAAGCATCTACTATTGGGCTTATCATCCTTATATTCTAGCTAACCCAAGTAGTTATCATCCAAGTCAGTCTAAGCAAGCATGTTCTCGAAGCTAACCTGGTCTACTCGAACCTTAGTCACTGGGTTGTGAAGCTAAACCTCCTGAACCATACCATTCGAAGCTAAACCCGATCTACCTTGGGGACTCTCGCTAGCTGGTTGTTGGGCTGGTCAATCTCCTACTACTACTTCTTGGGACTAACCTACAAGCAAGTGACCTAACCCAAGCAATAACTCACCTAATATAGGTTTTAAACCCTTGTAGCACTTATCGAAAACTCATTGAACCAATAAAACTAATGATCCAACCAATCTCACCATCCAATAGATATTTTCGCGAGCTACCTCACCTACGAGCTCTGGGAACAAATAACCAATGCTGCTACTACTCTCACCAATTCAATTGCTATTCTCGCGAGCTAACTCACCTATTATTGCTTCTCTCTAGTTACTGGAACTACTAATGCTAATCTCCAGGTTCATCTAACTGGGGACTACTTCTTTAGGGCACATTACTTCTTTATCTAAGCGAGCATTCCTTACAATTCCATACCTATACCTATTCCTGAATCTGCTCGATCTGGATCTATGCCTTAAGACTTTGACACTGAGATTCGGTTTACGCATGTTGCGCCTAGCTATTAAATTTGTACTCGATGAAATGGAATTATTTCTGTATATATTAGGGGGTACAGATTCTTCTAGAAAGCCAATGATTGTTATGTTTTCTCATTGTACAATTGGTAGGTATTGTACGCACACAAATATTGGATGGAAAGATGTAACTATAGGGCACCCCTACCGTGTAATGTACCCATAACAGACAGGAAATGGTGCTTTTCCGCACACCCATGTTTATCCTACTGAATGAATGGGATCGATGCTCCTAATGGGCTCTACCCCTGTAAGTTATGGAATAGGACGAAGGAAAACTATAAGTAGCAAGGATGTCGTGGGCTCTGCCTTTGACTGCGTGGGTGCCTTTGTTGCTTCTAGGTGAATCTAA
>CBVK0101162724.1:0-18309 GCA_900067695.1 Picea abies
ATAGGTACCATTAGAAATATTTAGCATTAGGCATAGGTCTTAGGTCCCTGGAAATTATAACAGGAACACACATGTGCTATAGAATGTGTGCACGCTCCTACTTAAGAGCGCACACACATTCTAAATTCCATGCACACTCTTGCTCAGGAACGCACTTCTGTGCTTTTTCTTAAGGATCATGCACACATTCTAAAGTGCATGCACACTCTTACTCAGGAACGCAGATGTGTGATTTTTCTTAGGAGTGATCACACATTCCTAAAAATTATGAGTTGGAAAGCATGCATCCCAGGTTCAGGGAGCACCGAAGCTATAGGATTAGGAACACATTCACATTTCTAATAGCATGCATGTGTTCATGTGCGTGCGCGTTCCTATGTACCACATTGCCACTTGTTTTACCATCAACTTTCTGTGAGCACCCAATAATCATTTTTGTTATTGTTATGTTAGTCTCTCATTCAATTGGAGCAAAAGTTGTGTGGTTGAAATTATAGACGTGGGATTATCTTTCACCAAATTAATTTTAGCAACTAAAAATTTGTGGGTACACTTGTAAAAACAAGCAGTGGGATGCATCTACATGTTTTTACATGCACTTCTCTAGCTCACTAGTGTATGTAGCATGTAGCTTCCAAGGAAAATTGGCTCCATTTCTTTGTCCCTTAGGAAGCTACAACAACTAAAGAAGCTCATTCTTAACATCAATAATTTCAGTGGTTCAATTCCTTTGTCTCTGGGAAATCTCGATTCTCTACAATTTCCAAGAATTGTATCTATTGGCGAATAGGATCAATGGAATAATTCTCAATATTTTTGGAGGTTTTAGGAGTCTACATGTTTTTTTGGTGCACAAGGTTGCCATGGAAACAAGATTTGTGAGTATAAAGTGTTAGAGCTCTTTCAGGAAGTAGGTCTTCTAAGAGGATTACTCCCTATAGATGGAATAAACAAGTGCATGTTTGTTAGGGAGATCAACTTCATCTAGGTAAAGAATTCACCCAAATTCTGTCAAATTATTTCACCCAAATCCTATGCCCAGAGATCAATGAATATGTTTAGAAGAGAAAGATGAAAGGTCATCATTTCACCACAATTAAAATATGAATCTTTCATTGTCATTCTAACAACAAAATTCATTATCATTATCATAACAAAATTGTACTATGACATAATAATTCTTACTTTATTGTTATCTAACTATAATTAGCATTGGTAATGAAGTGGGTCATGCAAAAGCTGCATCGATTAGCCAAGCAATCACATACTTGGAATCAAGGAAAACTTTAGGAGTTAAATCTTGGAAGTGAGTTAATTTTACATGTTTAAAAAAAACAGATTCGCCAATTTCAATTTTTTTTTAAAAAGATTCGCCCAAATTCAATGTGATAAAAGTATTTTACTTTAAAAATTTCCCAAATATTGTAGAAACTATATAAAATCCTTAGAAGTTTGAATTTTTTACAAAAATATTGCTAAGCATTTTATGGTTGGCATTTCAAGAATTTGTAAGATTCGTGAAGATTTCTACACTTTAATATAAGTATGGATCCATAAAAGTTTCCCTACTTGGAATCAATGCTTGAACATTGTATTCGAATCAACATAGATTTCTAGACTACTACTCGATTGGAATTAGTGTGCATTGTTATACTACTTTGAAGTTGGAAATGTAATCTGTTAGGGTTACTAACATGAAGGAATGTGAATTGTCACAAGCTATAGGAGTCCAAGCGACCTCTTGGAAGATGAATCCAAAGGTCAAGAAATTGTATTTATTAGTGTATCATATCAACTAATAATAGTACCTCATGCTTATCTAAATTTGTGTGTCTAACAGTCGTATCAGAGCGTATATTTGTTTAGGCCTAGAATATGCTATGTAGTTGTCCATAACATCTGAGCAGCCTCTCTATGTCCAAAAATGCCTTGTTTTGTTTTCCAATTTTCCATACTCAACATTATTTGTGCCCTAAGGCATGTCTTTGTGCGTTGAGATTCATTCTTCCTGTGAGTCTCTCTCCAGTGCATACATGCCTCTCTAAGACCTATCTCTCCATATTTCTCGTTGCTTCCTTTCTGCATAGTTTGGCACAAGCTTTAGCCTCATCGGTTTTTAATCAGAAACCCTAGAATTATCACTTGTCAATGTATGCAATTCTTTCCCTTCCCAGTTCACTCCTTTTTTCATAGTTTAGCACGAGCTCTAGCCTTATCAGTTTTCAATCAAAAAACCCTAGAATTATCACCTGTCAATGTATGCAATTCTTTCCCTTCTCAGTTCACAAATTTAGTTGTACTCAAGATGGATGTGGCGTCAAATGACCATTTCAACAAATGTTCTAGCAAGGGTTAATAAAATGTAGTTTTCAACTACTATTTGGTATTCGAGATTGTAACAACTACATCTAGTTGTAGTATGTCAAACCTCGACATGAATGCCTCCTCGACTGTCTTAGAATTCGAATTTTAAGAAACAACCATGTCCACACCATCGTTCATCGATTTGGTGCAATATATGATGTCATGACTCAAATCCCATGGTCACTAAAAGAACATCCAAGAATCATGACTAGTTTATGTAATTTTTCCATGGGCAGACTTCTAGGAGCTTAAGGAACATTGGGCTCAGGATTGAGTTCTCAACACAATTTACTCTAGGGAGTTTCAAATAAATATTATTTGTGGGCTCTGTAGGCCGATATATATGCAACTATTATATCTCTGGTATTCTATATCTACGTGCTACCTTATAATTGTACATTTTTCTTAAGAGAAGATCGTTGCAATTTCTCACATGTTCTCACTCTTCAATGAAGATTAAAATCACTCCTCAAATGGGTTTTCCAAAAATGATTTGTGGGACATTGATCCAGACGAATATTAGTGGCCACCCACCTATTCCATTGGCTCAAAGAACAATTTTCCATTTTGGCAATTTTTTACATTTTTTTGACTCCCAAAATTTCGAGGTTGTTTTGAGGCTCTAAACGATGTTTTTTTGGACTTTTGGGGGGCTAAGGGTTGCCAACAGCATGCCTTTCCCTCAAAAAGAGTTGTACTTATTGAATACACCTTTCCAACGAGGTATTGAACACCCCAAACGAAGATAGTATGCAAAAGGTACACCCTCAGGAAGTTGACATATCAACTACCCCCATCAGGGCCTGCAAACCTTTTGGTGTTTCATCTTCTAGGGTTAGGGTTTTGGATTTTCTTTATGTTAAAAAGGAATTTGGAGCCTCATTGTAAACATCATCATATTAATTCAAATGAGTGTAGCCATCACATCTCTTCTCAGAGATAAGTTGCCACCATTCTAGCGATTTCATTCACTCTGTATTTTTACAATTTCTATACATTTCTCTCATTAATAGAAATTGTGTATTATTGTATCTCTGTGTTTCTTGCAATATTTATGTGTATTTCATTGTTATATCGCTTCCTTCATTTCATTCGCAAAATAATCTATATCAAACATGCACTTAGTAAGTGTGGGCAATAAGACGAAGAAACCTCGAATATGGGTATGGACTGAGACTTGTGAGGGAAATTGGGGAGAATTGTTTAGAGGCTAGTTTTCACCATTTTCAATGTTGATATATCCAGTCAAAATGCAAATAAAAATAACTATTATGGTTCTTTGAAGAGCTAATGCATTGCAAACATGATTTGAATCATTGCATGAGGTGGTGGTGATCGCATGGGTATGAGGAGAGCAGTTTTGGAGGCATAGCTTGTAGTCACCTTGTTGAGGAGCGAAAGGCCTTGCAATTTTTTAGATCTTTTGCATTTTCTATCATATTCTTTGAGCGATGACTCTAGTGATGTGTGCAGGAGAGATTTAGGATGCCTTAAGTTTGTTGCAAAGTTGCAACAACACTTGGAATGAGCGTGGAAGCTACAAAACATGTAGAAATTGCGGGTCTCAATGGGTAAATAAAACCCTAAACTAAAGTCCAAACCTCTCTCACTATTCAACATTCACTTGTTGGCAATGGCAATGTTGTAGCAGTTGATTCCCTCTCTATAATGGATTAGATCAGATTTGCAGATCACTTGCATCGTGATAGCAAGCCACTGGCCACAGATTACTTGCATTGTTGCAAAGAATTTGAAGAGACCATATGAACTCCTCTTGAACTTCATCTGTAGCCATTGTGAAAACACTTTGCTTCTGCATTTTGAAGCTTCCTATTTAAGTAGATATTACCATACAAGCTAGTGTCAACTCTTCTACAAGAAAAGATGATTGGGCCTTGAATAGCTTAATCAAGACTTTTTTAATAAATACTTGGTTTGTCACTTTTGTGCTTCCTGCATTACCATCATAGATCATAAGAGTTGATCTTAATGCCCATGTTGTGTCAAAAATCTGAGAAAATGATGTGCAATATTGAAGGCTTTCACCCAGACTTGAAATTACTGAAAGCCATAACACATATTGCATGGATGTGATCTTTCTAGTTCTTTTCCATGGTCATTAATTTTTTTCCTGCTCGGTGATAAAGATCATGGAGACCAACAAATTTAAGCATCCACGACACATTCTCCAAAATCAAGTTTGTTGTAATTTACTTGTAGGTTTCACAAGACAAAGTACAACTTCCTCAAACTCAGTTTCGGCTTCTTCATGATGCACTTGAATGAAAAAATCTTTGACATTTTGAACTAGTCCTTATTCAAAACAATCCTTTTTTGAAGAAGATGATGATGTTGATTCAAAACAACAACCAACACATAAGAAAATTAGTGGGCCAACTCCAAATTCAATTGCAGATAAAGTTTAGCTTCCTCTTTCTAAGCCAATCATCAGAGCTTAGGAAGAAATCAAGAACAATAGACACAAAGCTAATATTAGATATGAAAAGGAAGTGACCTTTCATATTCCTGATTATACCAAACCAATCCATTTCCAAGGTGATGGATTACTTCAAGAAGGTTCATATTCACTTGCCCCAGTTCAAGAGCAGATTCTGAAAATGCCAACATTGTTAGTGAGTTGGCCACATGGAATATTAGTGCTTCGATATTTATCCTTGTGAGCATTGTGGAAAGCACAATCATCCTTCAAACAGTGGTTCCAAATGCAATAAATTTACAAGAGTAAAGAACCACTTGACTTCTTGACAATGGTCATCAATAGTCAAGAAGATATATCAGTCATACCGTAGAATTTATCCTTGAGTATTGACACATCTTACTGTAGAATTCATTCTCGAGTATTAACACATCTTGTAGTGAAAGGATTTGCATCTTCTCACCTTGTACCTGACAGGGGGGCACAACATCTACGATTGACAGTCAAGGTTCAAGTTTCGAAGTTGTATCAATCAAGCGGTAAAAAGAAAGTGAGATTCGGTTTTTGGTCACCCAAAACCACTAGATTGGTTTGTGGTTTTCCTTAAACCACCATTTAGTAGAAGACTTACATCTTCCGCTAGACAACGGCTTGTGGTTTTCCTTAAACCTCCACTTGGTAGAAGACTTTCAACTTCTGCTATAAAATAGTTTATGGTCATCTTTAAACTAGTATTCGAGAGCACTTCCAATTAGCAGAAGACATCAACTTCTAGCTTCTAGCGAACTTAGGAAATGTTCTGGGAACCATTGAGCCTAGAGAAAGGTTCTATATTGGTTTGTGGTCTTTCTTAGACCACCATCACCATTTGGTTTGTGGTCATCCCAAAACCACCAAATTCAATGAGCACATTCAAGGATCAACAGCTGCACACTTCCATATTTCAGTTGCCCACTTTCAGAGTTCAACTCTCTTCTTGGACTCACATACACCCCTTCAGATTAAGGGGGAGAATGTTGAAAACATAATCTATTAGGGCTAATGATCAACCAGAATGTAAACCATCACGTCAGGTGTGTACCAAGAATCATCAAGAATCCAAAAAACCTTGGATGATGAATCCAACGTTCACAAAGAATCATCAAGAATCCAAGAAACCTTGGATGATGAATCCAACGTTCACATTAATGTATATATAAGTGTATCATATCGTTAATGAAAACAACTAACCCTTATTATCGTGAATTTGATAAAGATGTTATGTTTATTATGAATCTTTCATAACTTCAATACATTACTTATTTATTATCATAAATTTTATAAATTTCACATAAATGTGTATATGGTATGTCAATTATGCATGTATTATTAATTTAATATTTTATTTAGATTTTTAATTATTTTTAAACATAATGTATTTTCATTTTATTATTTTTAACTAATTATAAAATTAAAAATAACAATATTAAATAGTGGAAAAACAATTTCAATTTTTAGAATATTAAATTTAATCCACAAATATTACAAAGCTTTTGTTATAAAATCTGATTGATTAAACGACTAACCGAACACAATATTCCCCGCCACCGGGAAGGCACTAAAAATTACAGTAAAATATTTGTTGCAGGCCGTACGGAGGGTTCACATAAACTGTGTCACTCACCGTTTCCTGTATCAAAGCCCAAACCCTGACCCTGGAGGCCTATCCTCTGACCTTGTGAGAACAACTATGCATATGTACTACGTTACAGGCACAGAGAACATAGATTCTCTGGTAGCGGGGAAGACATTTAGAAGGGGTACTGAAAAATTCATTAGCAGATGGTGCAGGCATGGGGATTATAGTCCTCTGTAACAACAGTATATGGGTAAGGCGGGTAACTGCTTTGATTCAGATACACAACAGCTGGAGGATCCGGCTTCTTCTCTTCTTTCTTCTCCTCCTTTTTCTCTTCTTTGGCAGGACCCACGCTCAGTAGCTCTGTGAATCCGAATTTTCTCAGTTTTACTGTGAGAGAGACAGGATCTGCTTCCCCGATGACAGTCATCTTCTTCTCCTTCATATCCACTGAAACGGACTCTACCCCTGCAATCAAATATGCTATCACTACTCAAAAAACCAAATTCATTGTAATGAGATGTTGTAATGGAGAATGTTTATTTGATATTTACCTTCGACCCCTGCAATCGCCTTCATAGCCCTTCTCTTGCTTTTCTCGTCCTCGATCACCAATTTCAGCACCATTTTCTGCAAATACAACACATGCAGGGTGATCATTTTCAGAAAGTGAGTTTAATAATTCATAAGATACAGAATCTCAAAACCATTGATTCTGCGCCATACCTTCATATTTGACAACTCTGCGATCCGTATAGAAGCGAAGAAGCAGAATACAGTACAACTCGCTATAATTGGGAGCCTTGTATTTTTTCTTAATCCCAAGAGTTGTACTCTTAGTCGGCTGCCTTGTTTGAGGGATTGAATATGTATATATAATGGTGTCAGCGAACTTCTTGACGAAACTTTCGCCCTGTGGGCCTCAGCCCAAATCGTTCAGCGATCTTCTTCGTGGAAACTTTCAATCTGTGGGCCGCTGCCCAAATCATTAACAGGCCGCGTTCTGTGACTGCAATTTCTACAAGAAGTCAAGAGTAACAGTGGCAAGATGGGAAGCCGCGTGCTTTGACTGCTAGTTCTGCAAGAAGTCAAGAGTAACAATGGCAAGATGATAACATTTTGATGCAGTTATAAGTCTTGATATGACTGCCAATTTTTAAGTGTGGCCTACGCCATGATCGGGTCATGAGAGCTCCATAGACGTGACAGTCAATGGCAGCAGAAGGAGGATTGACACCAGTTTCCACTTCGGATGTGGGGCGATTGTAACAGTGGTCAACAATGACCCAGAATTCCACGAGATTCTCGTGCCTTTCACACCCAGAATTCTAATAGAAAGCGTAAAATATTATTTTTCTTGGTCGGTGTTTCAACCAAAAGATAGTTGAGAGATGGACAGATGGACAGTGCAAACAAAGATGCTTAATTTAAATTGACTTCTTAAGACTGGCCTCTTCACTTTCCTGTAAGGCCATTTAAGTTGAGTGAGTTGAGTGTGTAGTTATGAGTGTATTCTTTGATTTTTTTTATTTTTTTGGTAAGTATTATTGGAATTTTGTAATAATTGTGAAAATCATAATTTTACATTGTTCAATTATTTTTTTTTTTATGTATAAATAGATTTAACTTTTCAAAAATTTTAGGGTATTTAAAATAAGTTTAGTGTAAAAGTTTTATTTTTTTGGTTATATTTTTTATTTGATTTTGTCTAAATTTGGTGAGGAATGATTGGATCTACAGATTTGAGTGGTTAAGTTTGTATAATCTAAGTGTTCGAAGAGATTTTTAGCAGATTGAATCCATTTATACATTCATAAATACAATTTAATTAACAAAAAATAGCTATTTTGTCTAGATTTACATGGCTAGATTCCCGCCAAAAAACCAAAATAAATTTTTAGAGTGTCTATCATTATGCTTATACCTCATTATGATTATGTTTCTTTCAACAATACAGGTATATCATTTATTTTGAAAGTGGATTAATATCATCTCTAGTATAGCTTGAATAACTAGTAGGTGTAGGTTAATCACTAACTAAATATTCCTTGTTTTTGATATTATTTGAGGCATGGATTTAGATTAAATCCAATCATTAAAATGGAAAGATTTAAAGACTACAACATCAAATCAAAACTATGATTTAGACATGATTCACAATTTCTTAAAATCTATCCAAATAGTTAAAATTGTAGTTTGATCAAGACATTATTAATTATTAATTTAAATCATTAAAATGGAAAGATTCGAAGACTATAACATCAAATCAAAACTATGATTTGATTCACAACTACTTAATCTATCTAAATAGTTAAAATTGTAGTTTGAACAACACATTATTAAATTGAAGAGACATAAATCATTAAAATGGAAAGATTCGAAGACTATAACATCAAATCAAAACTATGATTTGATTCACAACTACTTAATCTATCTAAATAGTTAAAATTGTAGTTTGAACAACACATTATTAAATTGAAGAGACATCTACGGTTGAAAATGTGTATTCCCACTTAGTGCTATGCAAAACATTTATATGAGAAATATAACATTGGCTAGACATTGTGGCTTTCATTAGCTCATCATGTTGGTGTTATATGATGTTATATGGCCCACTACATGTGAAACCAAGAATAAGTCTATTAAATATTTCTTTACATAGTGTATTTCCACTTAGTGCGATACAACACATTTATATGAGAAATATAACATTGACTAGACATTGTATCTTTTATTAGCTCATCATGTTGGTGTTATATGACGCACCACATGTAAAACCAAAAATAGATCTATTAGATATTTCTCCACATTTTTAATTCTAGCGGAGAGACGTAATTCAATTGATTTAGTTACACCACCCACATAAGAAGAATTTGATTCTCCTGAAGGAGCATCGTAACATTCTAATTGATGTGAAACCATTAAATATATTTAAAAAAAAAACTCTTTATATAAGTATAAAAGTGAAGTTGATATTATCAATCATCACAAACAAAAGGAATCCATAAAAATATATTTAAATTAAAAAAAAAAAAATTGAAATTGATACTATCAATCATCACAAACAAAATCATCACAAACAAAAGGAATCCATAAAAATATATTTAAATTAAAAAAGAAAAAGTTAATGTTGATTACTATTAAAATTATATATATTTATATTATATTAATATAAAGTAAGTATAAAGTTGATATTATCAATCGTTACAAACAAAGGAATTCATAAAAATATATTAAAATTTTAATATATATATATAAAGTAAGCAAGTTCATACTAAATAATATTTTTATGTTTATTTTCATCATCATCCTTTAAAAATATTGTGTTTTTAAAACTCTAGATACTAAAGTCATTATGAATTTATGATTCTCATTTCCTTGAGAAAGAAAAAAATTAATTTAACTAAAGTTTTTGTGGTTAATGGTTATTCAATTTCTCAAATTAACAAAGCCTTTCTCTAAGTCCACCATTCTAAATATAAAAACTCTCATTCCTCTTCCCCACCCTTAAGTCTCATTTCTCTTTCCTATATCCAAGGTATTTCTAAGATTTTGGCCAAAAATAATATTGAACTCTTTAAACCCCATAAAACCTTTAAATAGTTATTCTCAAAAACTAAGGATAAATCGGATCTCATGCTTGGCCAAGGAGTTTACAAAATTCCCTACTCCTGTGTTAAATCAAACATAGGCCAAATTGGTACTTTATTTAAAGTTGGTCTCAAAGAACATATAGCTGACATTGTCCATAATTGGAAATTGAAAAACATCATAATAATTTTAATCCGGAAAATGGCTACAAACTTAGCCAATCTTGCAAATCCATTATTCATTGTATTGATTATTAACCCTACTTTTTAAAAGAAAATAAATTATTTATTTTATTTATTATGTTATTTCTTTTTTATTTATTGTTTTCATTTTTATCTTTTATTCTCTTTTTAATGTTATTCTTCTCTTTATCTTTTTAACTTTTTTACCTATCTTTTTATTTGTAGTCATTTTTTTCCTTATTTGTGACCATTTTTTTACTTCCTTGAAATATAACTTAACAAATTATATATCTTAAACTTTATTTTCTTTAACCTTTTCTTTTAATTTTAATTTTAAGATTAATATTAAATAATTTTTATTTCCAAGACTCCTTTACCATTTTAACCTTTCTTCCACAACTATTAACCTTAATTTTTAATCCTAATATTTTTTTTTATTATTTTTTTTAATTTTTCTTTATTTATTGTGAGGATGACTGAAATTTTCACTCAAAACCTTAAACATTTCAAAATTTATACACAAATTATCTAAAAAAAACTCAAACAACAATTTGTATTTTATTTTTATATTTTAAGATATATAAATGTAAATTTACTTCAATGATTATGATTTTTAGTTAATAAATAATGTCAAAATTTTTTAGGGTTGGTACTACAGTTCAAATGCATAAGTGTCTATTGATGCACATTCACAACTTGAATCTTAGTAGAATCTAGACCAACTACAACTTTCACCGACGTGAAAATTTAATATAGAAATAATTTTTTATTTACTAAATATTAATTAAAAAAAATCTAATCCATTATACGATTGAACCTAATTTCCAAATTAAATTATTTGAATTCTAATACGTGATCAAATGTTTTTTCATCCTATTAGGAGGTTTTAAAATTATTTAAAATTTTATGACATTTTCCTATATCTCCACTCCCTATCTGTTTCAGTTTTTAACCATGAATAGAATGCATAGATAATCAGAGATATCCATCATATTATGAAATAATATGCAAGGTAGCCAATAAAAACATATTTTGCAATCTTATTGGAAGTGTTATTTAATCAGAAAATATTTCACAATCTTATTTGAAGTATCATTTAAGTACGATTCTATTATGGGTTTCTCTTCATCATTTCTCTACCTACTAGATCTTCCATTATTTGCTTTTCCTCAAGAGGGATGCTTTGATTGTAAATGAATTTGGCTTGCTTGGTTGCTAGTTCCACCCCAATCCCCTACACCTTAGGCTTCCCCTTTCTTTGGATTGAGACTCTCTTCGATAGGGACTCTATTCCCTAGTATTTTCATATCTGTTATTGTGTGAGCATTATCGAGATTATTATTGTTGAGGCCTTTCAGTTTCTTAGTCTTATGGAGTAGTTGGGAGCCTTTGTCCAACCATCTCTATTTTTGTGTTTTTTTTCTAGTTTTTAGGATCTAGGAAGTATTTCTCTCATAGATTGTTGAGTTAGTTTTCCTTTATGTAAATCTATTTAAGCTTTTATTTATATAATGGAAAATTAGTTTGAGTTTGTATTAATTCTTGTTTCATATGAACTTGGCTCATGAGTGGGATTTCCCTCTTCGTTAGGAAATCCCACATCACTATGTGTCCATTTATGCTTGGCTCCTCATTTTTTGGATTCTGACAAGTTGAAGTAACCTTTTACCACCATGGAGATGTCCCAGACTATGCTATAGAGATCGTCTCATCTTTTAGCAGGCATGTTACCAGGTACTATGTTTTCCCAATAATAGGTTTCCATATGTGATTGTGAATCCTCCTGGAGAGTCAATTTTTCCTATAGGATTACATCGTATCTATGATACAAAAGGGGGAGGATCCACCTATACCAACTTTCTCCTATGATTCCTAGTAATTCTCTCAGAATCACCAGCACTGCCACCTTAAAACACCTCGTGACCACCCTTAAAGATAGGTACTACATGACTCTCCTAGCCCCCTGGTTTTCCAAACGAAACACCTTTGTACTAAGGGAAGTTATGCCACCACCTAGGACTACAAACATCCACCAAGAGATAGCTTGGTTGAAAAAGAGAGCAAGGAGATTCAAGATTACCTCAACTTTAGCAATAAATCCATTATTTTTTTTAATAATCGATTGAAAATATTTTTATTAATAAAAAATGTATATCCTATACATGAAAAGAGATGTTACAAAAAGGTGATTCACCATGGAACTACTGTTCACAAAATCTCTATACAGTTATGTAATCTTAATTATAACCAAAACAAGATTTCTGTGAAGATAATGTACCCAATTTATTCTACATAAGCATACTATAATTCTTGTTGGGAATTTCAAAGAGGATGTCATTTATTTGGTCTATGCATAGAGATACTAGTGTATTCTTCATTCTCTGATCCCTTTTGATCCTTTGGTAGTGGAATATGGAGATTATGAGCCACTTCAAAATTTGATGGTGAAACCGCCAGCTTTAGCCACTGTGAATCTTCCATTGAAATGAGAGTCTTATTGTTAGGAGAGACCGATTGTTGATTGATTCATCCTTTGGTGGAATTGATGCGACTTAAGGAATTGGTGGCTCATACGAAGAGTTAGGTAGATGTAGTCCCCCCATTTTTTTTCCATGACCATATTGGCCCTTTTGTCTACTTTATTTTTCATCTCATGAAGCACATGAAGCCAGTCAAGTTTTGTAAATTTCTTAGAGAAGAACCTTGCTCATTTTAGTATTTTTGCTAACTAGAAATCTGAAGGATTGTCAATTCTTTGATCTGAAGTGTGATGTCTAGTTTAAGTCCCATTAACATTTTGAAGGATTTTTCTTGATTATTGATCATCATTCCTATATCCCATTAATATTATTGTTCTAGATTCCCCCTAGGGTCATAGATGAAACCACCCACACCTGCCTCCTCAGGGTTTCCTTTTGAGGCCCCATCAAAGAAGAGTAGGAATGATTAAGAGTTTTTTTTCCATTGCTCAAATTCTTCGGTAGTTAATCAAAGCTTGCATTTTGATCTCTAAGCGGTTAAGATATGTTCTCATGTAAGGGAGTCTATCTTGAATTTATTTTACCACTCCTCTTCATCCCTTGTCATTTTTTCCATGTTTGACATTTTTGTAATTTTAGTCTGAAATGTTATGATAGGAGAAACTTTGTTCTTGTGGCCACTTGTTTTGGAATCAAAATTTTTTGTTGAATTATGGTTGCATTCCTGGCAAGCCAAATATTTCAATATATGTATTTGGGAATATCCATACATAAACTCTTTAACATGGGTTTCCCTTTTAAATAACCTCGGTATTGTTTTCCCCATTTTTCAAAAGGTTGTTTCTATATTCTTGGATTTATTCTATTGTTATATACTCCTTCTAAAGAAAATATTCACACCTACTCTGTAAAGTCACACTCCATGAAGAGGTGTTGCATTGATTCTTCATTTTTCTAGAATAAACTACTCGATGAAGGTCCTTGAATAACCCTTTTGTGTAAATTATCAACTGTTAATATTTTCCCATGGGCCAAAGTTGAGCATAAGATGTTAATCTTAGGGAGTCCATCTACGTGCCAATTTTTTCCCCAAATAGAGGCATTGGGGAGATTAATGATGTTAACTAATTGGTATCAATACCCTTGTTTAACTGTGTAATGTGACTTTCCCCACCCTCTTTTATCTACCATTGTATTCCTTTCAGGCACACATCCTTTTAACATAGATTTGAATCAGTTGGCACACTGAGAGAGGTGTGATGGGAGCTTCCCAAAATACCAATTAAGTCAGTTTCCTTTTTCCCATGATGATATGCCTTATAAGGTGGGTTTATTCCTACGAAATAGCCGTAATATGATTGGGTCCAACTAAGGAAATCTTAGAAAGGGGAAATGTCTCATTATATTTTCTATCCATAAGTTGATTTTTCTTCCATTCCCTAGGATCCAAGTGAGCAAGTATTGAAGAATCAAATGCATCTTTTGTAGAAGTTTCCATATTGGTAACCCTGACTAATTGTTAATAACACGATCCAAACATATTAATCGAGGTCCTTCTAGACATTTTCTCAGAAGATCCTTTTCCACCATTTAGTTTTCCCTAAAATTAATCTCCATAAGAGTTTAGCTCCCATTTTCAGATTCATGAGGAGTGGATCCTTTATTCCTAGGTCTCCACTTTCTTTGAGTGCTCATACTATTGTCCAATTGACCAAATTAAAAAATTTTGAATTGCTTTTCCCTCTTTACCACAAAAAAATATGATATGATAGGATAATAATGTCAAAAATCCTTTTGTAGATAAAAGAGATGAAAATTGAAAAATAAGTAGAGTTGAGATAGTTGATTTGATTAGAACTACCTAACCAACTAGGTTGAGCCAATGCACACCCCACTAGTTTAACTTCTTTTTGAGTTTGTCTAGCACTATTTTCCAATGTTGAATAGATGGAGAATGGATATTGATCGACATCCATATGTAAGTGAATGAAGACCAATTTTATTTGTATGGAAAATAAAAAAATCTAGAAATTATTCTACTAGTTAGAGGAATGACATTCCAATTATAAATTGGACACTTACAATAATTGATGGATCGACCAGATACCTGCAAAAATAAATCTAGGACTTTCTTAAACTTGGATGCCATGATTGTATATGCACCTCCCAATAGTATTGTATCATCCACAAATTGTGAATGGTTGATGCTTTTGGCTCCTTCGTCTATCCCGAGTCCTAGTATGTTTCCTATTGTTCTTTCATTTTCCATTTTTATTCTAAGGGTGTTTTCCATGATGATATGTAGACGGGGAGAGAGTGGAAAACCTTGATACAACCCTTTATTGATATAAAATAAGTAAGAAGATATGCCATTAACCAAGGGACAAATTATGTGGGTTCTAATACAAGCTGATACCCATTAGAAAAAGGGAGGGTTGAAACCAAATTAAGAGAGAACAAGGAAAATAAAGGAATGGTTTACTCTATCAAAGGAATTATCCATATCAATTGTTATGGTCATACCTTTCTCCTTACAAGCACTACTATAATGAACGACTTACTATACTAAAATCATATTATCCATAATTTTTCTATGTGCCATGAAGCCTCCTTGATTTTTGGAGATGTGTTTGGGAAGGAGGGGTTTTATCTAGTTTGAAATTATCTTGGAAACAATTATATATAAATCATTACATTGAGAAATGGGCCTAAAGCGAGAGAAATTGGATGGATTGGATCCTTTACTGATTAAGGAAATAAAAGTGTATTTTATGCCCCCATCATTCGATTTGATTTATGCACATACCTGAGAATTCTCAGAAGATATCCTTTAATGATATGTCAGTGGGATCTATAGAAACTAATCGTGAAGACATTAGGTCTCGGGGCTTTATCCAGATTGAAATCCAAAATCACTTTTTGAATTTCTTCAATTAGGATTACCTCCATCGGTTTTTCACTTTCTTCATTGGTCACAAGTGTTGGAATATGTTCTAGCATCTCTTCGATCTGTTCCTAGGTTGCCTCATCTCCAACTGTGTATATTTTTTCAAAGTGTAGATAAACTTCATTTTTAATGTCTTCAAATGAACCTAGGGTTGTTCCATAACTTGATTTTATCTCCTTGAAATTATTTCTTATTTCCCTTGATTTTGATTGTTTGTGAAAGAAATAGGTGTTTCAATCTCCCTCTTTGAGCCATAAATTGCGATATTTGAGTCTCCATATAGATTACTCATTTCTAATAGTTTTTTGATGATTGAGAAATTATTCACTTTTCTCTTCTTCACACTTGGTTTGGACTTGTTTCAAGATATATTTAGTTTTTTGAACCTCTATAACTAGAGAAAAATACTTTGACTTAACCCAATCCTTGAGGGCGATTTTGGTCAATTTAAATTTTTTCTCCTAGATGTAACTTGGGGATCCAGTTATCCATGTGCTCTAGAATTTTGGGATCATATCCATAATAGAAAGGTCTTCCATAGAAATAAAATTAAAGTGGAAGGGGATGGGACCATAATTGGGAGGGTATCTTATCTCCAAGGAGATGGGTTTGTGATCAAAAGAGGACTAGGGAATGATACAAAAAGAGATAGTAAAAGGAGAGTCAAGAAGTGATATAATCGGGAAACAATGTGACCTAGCCCCGTCCTTCTATTCATATAGGTGTATCTTTCTTATTTGGGTTTGACATATGAAATATCTCCTTTCGAGACAAAGTCTTCAAATCTCTCTCGGAAGGGATCACAAACTATACTACCTCCTCGTTTTTCATTCTACTGCAAAGTTGTGTTGAAGTTTCCTACCACTATGTTATTTGAAAAATTATTGTTTTCACTTATCTTTGTGAGTGTTTCCTAGCAGTCCATTTTTTCTCCATAATTGATGGGCATGTATACATTGACCACATTAATAATTCCTCCTAATTGCTTGTGTTTGAGTATGGTAGAAAACCAATGTTTCTTGTTGGTTGTTTTGAACGATATGATATTCATCCTTGCTCCAAAGAGTGAAAAGGCCTCCTGATTCTCCTCTCACACTCACCGTCTTCCATTCAATGACTCTCCAAAACTTAAAACTAATGTTAAGGGATTCAATTTCCCCCATTTTAGTTTCCTGGAGTAGAAGAATGGATCAATTTTCCACTCGTATCAATTCTTTCAAATCTTTCTATTTTTTCCTACTACCTAATCCCCTATAATAAGAGGAAACTAATTTGTGCATCGTTTATTACTTGATTTATGGGGTCCCCCTTTGGGGGGGGATATAACTACTTGTGGATCTTACCGTTTTTGAACCCACCCCGTAATTTTCCAAGATTTTCCATTTTCCCAAGTCTTTCTCTTGCTCTATTTCTATTTATTGTTTTCTATTTTACTAAGTCTTTCTCTTGGTTTCCTGGAGTAGAAGAATGGATCAATTTTCCACTCATATCAATTCTTTCAAATCTTTCTATTTTTTCCTACTACCCAATCCCCTATAATAAGAGGAAACTATTTTGTGCATTGTTTATTACTTGATTTATGGGGTCCCCCTTTGGGGGGGGTATAACTACTTGTGGATCTTACCGTTTTTGAACCCACCCCATAATTTTCCAAGATTTTCCATTTTCTCAAGTCTGTCTCTTGCTCTATTTCTATTTATTGTTTTCTGTTTTACAAAGTCTTTCTCTTGCTCAATATTTATGGGCTAGCCTTCCTCGTTTTTTTTTTTTTTTTTTTTTTTCTCAGGGTCCCCCTAGGGGTATTGATTAGAGTTGGATAGATCTTGTGAATCCTCGGTCTTTGACTCCTAGGTTGAGTTTGTTGGATTCAAATCAACTGGATTTTCAATGTATTTTTTTTTCATGATTTAGTTCAAAATTTCCCATATTTTCCTTAAGTTGATTCTAGGAAGTCACCCCATGTTTAGTGTGTTCTTCAAATTTCTTTGGAGTGGATTCATCTGGGGATAATATGACCTACCCATTTTGTGATGGTACAGGTTCTCCAGTTTGTTGGGCCTTATAATTTGGGTTGTTTCTAGTTCACTCTACTGTCCCTTTGTTAGTTGGATTCATTAGTTGGGGTTTCTACCTAGGGTTTGCAAGATTTGGGCCTCCAGATCTTAGATTTTCCAAAGTTTTAGGATGTCTATTGGTGTTCTTTATTCTTTGAGATAGTTGCAATTGTTCATTCGCATTTTCACTCTCTTTTTCCTCTAGATATTTCTTTGAACAACTTCAAGCAAAATTCCCATACTCATGACAATGATGACATTTAAAAGGTAGATTTTCATAGTCAACTTGTTGTAGGTATTTCTTGTTTTCAAATGATAAAATAATTGATCAAGGGAGCCCTTTTTCCAAATATACTTCAACACATAGATGATCAAAAGAAAACATATAATCCTTTGGAATACCACAATCTATATATTTATCCAAGGCATTTCCTATAGATTCAAGCACCACATTATTCTAGCAGTGAAGAGATAAATGAGGAATCCTTACCCATACAAGAACTATTGATGGAATTTCATTTTATGGGTTAAAGTTGGGTGTCCATTGGTTCAAACACATCCCTTTGGTTCCAAAGAAATATAGTCCACTTTGGAATATGAGGACTCGATCTTCTTTGAGCTCAAACTAGAATGAAA
>CBVK0101162727.1:0-11785 GCA_900067695.1 Picea abies
TATATATATATATATATATATATCGATCAAAAGTACCATAAATTTTTACAACAGTACACCATATACATTGCATGTAGGCAAGTGAGTTTCCTCACCTCTATAGGTACAAAATGGGTACCCCCTATCCTATACAAATGGGTATCAACTACCCTATACAAAATGGGCTCACAGGCCTAATACCTATATAAATAGAAAAACATAACCTACACTCACGGTGCCCCCAAGCTCCCCCACCAGGTCCTCTGTCAGCAGGAGGTGCCCCACCAGCTGCGGGTCCTCCAAGTCTAGAGGGCAGTCAACCAATCATCGCTATGCCCGCTATAGTTGCTCTATGGATCAAGGTCTGCCACTCTGCATGACCACCCACACAAAGCTCTAGGAATCTCTCATCCTGAATGTGGGACCACATGCTCTCCATCACACCCTACAACACCACCTCCAACTGGTGTTGGAGATCATCCATCCCCCCGTCAACCTCTACCTGCGTTGCACACAATGGCCCCACACATGGACCATCAAACCGATGTCTCTGGCCAACCCTTGCATCATATGCTAGCCTCACACTAACATCATCCCTACAACTTTTCTCTCCTAACCACAACGGTCTCATCAGACCCTGGTGAGTTGACTCTCCAACCATCTCTGCCTCTCGACCTTGAGGCCCCACATCTGTAAAAAAAATAAAAAAATATAGTCAGCATCCATATATATTATCAACATATGCTACAATATCAAAATCACAAAACATAAATACATCCACAAACCTCTTTCGTCCCAAACCTCTCCAGAAGGAAACTCCATGTCCGGGTCATGCCAGAATTCCATCCCACCATATGGGAATCTAAGTATGATTTGTGGCATATTACAACACACACGTGCCAATGTGGCCACCCTCTCCCCCTCCATGTCGGGCCGAAATATGAGCCCACCACATCAGTTGTGGCTCCTGAGGCCTTACAGACAGCAACAAAACCCTCGGGTGCAACATGGGCACCCTCTCCAGAAACCATGCCATCGGGATAGATCCAAATGAAAAGTCACTAGAGTCGGTGGTCCAACACTGGTGAATTTTCCCTATCATCTTCACATGCAATATAAAACCCCAGGTGAAAAATTCCCCATCAAGGAGCCTCTGCATAATCCTTAGCTCACCACCAGTGATTTGTTGAGTAGCTAAGGATCCATAGATCCTCACGATCATGGCCATGACGCACTGATGCAAGAGCACATCCTTCACCTCAATGTGGACAACTGAACTTGACATTAGGTTTGGCCTTGTATAGTAATTTCGGGTCACGTCTATCAACCACACATCCTCGACAGCTCGAGGTCAGCAGGCAGGGCCATTCCCCGAAAGGGGAGCCCCGTCAAGAAATACACATTCTCAATATCTGAGAATGTCAGCTTCTGTCCCCTCATAATGAAGCATTGCAGATCAACGCTCCACATTGATATAAGATATTGAACGAGGTACTCCTGTGACTGTATCAGTGGGCAGTTGAATAAATTGAGCAGCCCACAGGCTGCCAAGAGTCTCTGAATGCCAGGCTTCTCTTTCACCGCCTCCCGGAGGCCCTCCCAGTCTCGCTCCCTCCAGTGTACTGTTATGATCAACTATTCACCTACATTCACACTGAAACACTTGATCAACACTCATCATTTATCAAAAATATAAAAAATTCAAACTTTCAAACACCCCAGAGCTCCACCTATAGTGCACGGGTTTCACCCCCATCGGCATGCACATATGCACGCCTATTCTTCGCACAACTGCGCATCAATGTGCAGTTGTCAGAGAAGTAGCTGCACATCAATGCATAGATTTCACACCCACAGGTGTGCAGTTGAATAAATTGAGCAGCCCACAGGCTGCCAAGAGTCTCTGAATGCCAGGCTTCTCTTTCACCGCCTCCCGGAGGCCCTCCCAGTCTCGCTCCCTCCAGTGTACTGTTATGATCAACTATTCACCTACATTCACACTGAAACACTTGATCAACACTCATCATTTATCAAAAATATAAAAAATTCAAACTTTCAAACACCCCAGAGCTCCACCTATAGTGCACGGGTTTCACCCCCATCGGCATGCACATATGCACGCCTATTCTTCGCACAACTGCGCATCAATGTGCAGTTGTCAGAGAAGTAGCTGCACATCAATGCATAGATTTCACACCCACAGGTGTGCATCCATGTACACTTATTCTCTACACAACTGCGCACTAAAGCACAATTGTCTGAGAAATAGTTGCACACCATGCGTAGCAATAATTCCCATAGGCACGCATCCTGTGTGGTCCTGTTTTTTCCACCTACGCACCCCTATGCATGACTGTGTCAAGCACAACCACACATCATGTGTGGGAGATGGAATTATACCCAGGAATGTCAGTGCATATATCCTTCCTTCTCCCTCACATTAGTGGGCCCACCCCTAAAAAATACCTAGTATGACCATCCGTATGACCCCTACCCAAAAAATAGAAACTATATACTGTGCAGGAGGATGAGACCACTAACTTGACTCTGGAAAATCTTGGATCAATCGGCTTGAACTCCCGAAATCTTCAAAACTCCTCCTAATACTCTCGTCGGTTCAATATAGAAGTGGGTACAAATGAGATGGCATTGTGGGCCCCACAACCATATATAATCCCTTTTTTCAAAATTACACACTCAGTTATAAGAGCTCCGAGTCTATGTTTCCTGATCCATATTCAACCACGGTATTAGAGTCTTGCCCTCTACACATTCACATTCCTCAGGTCACCATCTATACTTAGTCCCCGGGGAGCATTTTTCTGACATCACGTCTAGGTATGCCTGCTCATGTTCAAAATTATCAAATAAATGCTATATGTTCTTTATGTTCAGATATTGTTCATGTCGGGTATTTGATTTTCATGTGTGCAGGTACTTGGTTATCACAAACAATGCAGCCCCTTCAGGTATATGTTCGACACTGGCATGTAATCATTCCCTCTGAATATCAATTGCATCCCCCAATCATACCCTCCAACATTCACCTTTAGGGTCCCTACATCTGAATCTATAGTATCGTCACCTCTACTGCATTTTGGTGCTGTCACCCGGTATCACTCTCCCCCAAATGAGTTGTCCCATTCATATTTTTCCTCGGTAATTTGACACTCATGTTTCTTTCACCCCCTAGGGATGGGAGTCCTGATAGTATTACACATTTCAGAGAATCAACCACATACTCCTTCTCATCATTTTGCTAGATTTCCCCCTGGACTCCCATGTTATCTCATCTCAGTTCTATTTTTGACTGCATCTCCATAGTATCATTAACCCTCCATTTCATCCACACTCAGTTTTCCCATCTGCATATTACCCTTCATTCAATTACCTCATACGGAAACCCACCCATGGCCCCCCCACCCTCCACCATTTCTCCACGCAACTTGAGCCCTCACCATCCCAAATTATTCTTACACTGGGGCACCTGTTTCTGTATTTGTACACTGATCCCAAATTATTCTTTATTTATTTGGTAATTGTAAAAATCCTTTGTTTCCAACATTTACTTAGCTTTTTGTTGTTACCCTTGACGACCTTATTTTTCTGGCAACACAACCCATGTCACCCTTGGTTGGGGAATCCACTTTACTTTACTCATTCTAGCTTCATTCATAAACCTCGAGTATCCCACAGTCCATCTACCCCTAATCTCTGAGTTTTTCCACTTTGTCATGCCTCTGGAACAATTAAAATCCATGTCTAGTCATCCCCTTGATGCTAGATACAGTTTCATAGTTTCTGCCAATAATCCTTCAAACATAACCCCAACCAAGGGAATTCTTGAGTCTCACCGTATCTTGACTTCGTTCATGTTCCCTATCAGTTCCTGATCTTATCTCATAGATTTGATGAAGCCCTTTTCTTCTTAGAGTCTGTTGTCCCTTGACCAAGTTTTGGGTATTTCTTTGTCATGTTGACCTATTTTGGAACTTCGACAACTTGTTGAAGGAGGAGTGCAATATGAAGTAGATATCATGGGATCTTGGCCCCCTTTTTGGGTTTTTGGGAATATGTAACAGGAATGGGATGTTGGCCCATGGGTTTACCCATGTTTAGGACCATTTTGTATGTATATATAGATGTCTATGCCATATAGAGGGAAAGTAGTAAAATCGTCATCTATGTGATGTAGGCTAAGTGCCAACGGTTGGATTTGTGTGATCAAGGCTTTGTGCATTCGGTATAAGACTTGTAGAGTTGAGTGTAAGTCCCTAGGAGAGACTGTAGAAGGCTTTGTGCTGTAACACAAGGAAGAAGGATCTAGCGAGCTGCGAAGATATTTTGTCCCTTATAGAGTAAGGGTTTTGAGGCTTTGTGATTTTAACCAATTGACTAAAGACAATAAAGAAGAAGAGTTGGTGGACGTAGCCCTAGGGTGGGGGTAAACCACGTAAACACTGTGTTATGTGCTTTGTGATTTATTTTGATGTGTTCACATGTTATATTCTAAGTGGTATGATATGTTTAATATATATTTGCTTATGCTTAGTGCCACTGATAGGTAGAATGATAGATCTGATATACATTAATATGCTCAGTTCTTGATCTACTAGATCTGACCTATTTAATTATGATAAGTGCTTAAATACATTAGATCAATGTTAATGTTGCGAAGTTCTGTCTTATAAGAGAAGTGGTTATTGAATGTCTATTGAGGAACTAACGGTGCTAAGTACTTTATTAAGTAGTAAAATCATAGATCTGTGTCCTAGCTAAGGTTTCATACACCTAAGTCTTGCAACCACCCCTGCGTCTACCTCAGGTGAGACTTCATTTTCTTCGCAGGTGTTTCCGAAAGGGATGGTAGTTAGGGATTTGTTGGTGCACTGTTGTAGAGTTGAACCCTAGGTCTTCCCCTGTGCCAACAAATGGTTCCGTTGCTGGGACATGAAACTGTGATTGATGGGAAATGAGAAAGAAGAAGCTCTATGCAAAGACTCATCCTGAAATTGTGAAATCTCTGTGCGTAGATCTCTTCCCTAACACACAATATTCTACTTGACTTATAAAGCTTCGTGCTAAATAAAGAAGGTCAGATCTGAACAAAAGAAGCCTGATATGAAGAAAATAAGTAAGATCTAGAAGCTCTATGCTCTAAGAAAGGTAAAAGTAAGAATTTCTTATTAAAAGAGGTAAGATATGAAATCTTTGTGCTCTGATAAAGGTGAAAATAATGAAATTTTTTAGATTTGGAAGCTTTGTGCTCTGTAGAAGTAAGATAAGTGGAAATTTTTGTTTCTAGAGTATGGATCTAGGTATGTTTACTAGAGTCTGTCCTAGTTTGGAAGCTAGGGAATTAATAGATAAAAGAAGGATTGATATGAGTAGATCTGATAAGACTAGAGAAAGATATGTGATACTAATGCATAGAAAGAATGTTTGGACTAACGAATGGATGCATGAT
Organism: Picea abies; assembly: GCA_900067695.1. Taxonomy (NCBI): domain Eukaryota; kingdom Viridiplantae; phylum Streptophyta; class Pinopsida; order Pinales; family Pinaceae; genus Picea; species Picea abies. The sequence goes on from CBVK0101162727.1 coordinate 5,447, forward strand.
CCTAAAAATAATTTGTTGCAGGTTAGCTACCATGATCCTAGCACGCAATACAAGAGAGGCTGGGGATCATTTAAAAGAAAGAGAGGATTGACCCTCTGTTATAGTTGTATAAGACTGGGACATCTTGCTAAGGAATTCCCTAGCAGAAGACCTAGTTGTCTTTGTTGCAAAGCTCTAGACCATGAATTGTTGGATTTCCCTAGAATGATTGCTAAGCTTGAAAGTATGAACATAAGACAAGAAAACCCTAAGGCATATCCAGAAACTAAGACTATAGAATAACCCAAGGAAGAATCAGAGAAAGTATTGTTGCAAATAAACGAAACCCTGAATGATCACCAACATATTAGATTATCAGAGATATTTAAAGGGAAAGAATGCATTGAATCAAGAATAGGAGGCTTCGATGTTTACTGTGTTCTAGATGAACAAAAACAGGTTAATATCATGACAAAAAGAACATGGGAAGCTATAGGATTCCTACTACGATCCCTTCATTAGGAGGAATAGGGTTATTTAGAGGAAAACTGGTAAACCTGTGTGGAAGGCTCGCTCAGATACCTATGACTGTCAATGGAACTTCAACAGAGGAAGATGTTGAGATTATTAAATTTGTTGAAGACATCACCCCGTTTACCATGTTAATAGGAAAACCTTGGATTGATAGAGATCAAACTAGATGAAAGAAAGAAGAAGAAGTCGTGGAGTAGAAGAAACAAGAGTTAAAAGATTTCATGACCAGAAGGATCACATATTTGATTGAAGAACATGAGAATAGATCGAAGGTATTTGACACTAGAGACCCTGATGCCGAAGCTGTAGGAATACTAGAAGACCCATAGAAGACTAAAGTACCTATATTGGATAAAGAAGAGCTATTACCCGTAAATCCTAGGAAAGAATCTCAACAACGCGTAGTGACTATGTTAAAAGAAGATAAGAATCAAAATGGAAAATGAACCACCAAGACGAAGCTGACTAGAAATAAGGCTAGGAAGCAAAGTAATAAGAGAGATAAGTTGCAAAAGGTTCCAGGGGAGAACTTCACAGAAAGAAAATTTGCAAAATTGGATCTTCGCTAGGATATCAAAACAACGACATAAGGCACTTTTCCACGATGAATAAATATAGTCGTTGGGGCCGATATAACCGTTCGAATGCCTCTCCAAACAGATTGAAAAGATCTTATAGCTCGACACCAGACCGTTAGACCGTGCCATAACGGATCGAATAAGCATTAATGGAGGCTCATAACCATTGAAAGTGAACCATTACCAAGTTTCCTACTTATCCCTTTGTGTCATGCCCGAAGAAGAATTTTGCTAACTAAGAATTTGAGGCCTGCAGACTAAGTGAATTGTCTATAGTGATCATTGTGCCCTTGTTGTTATTCTAGTGCAGTATTGTGACCCCAATAATTTTAATCCCAAGCGCGTATGTCTGATGAGATCATCGTAGTTGAAGAATCAATAACAAAATTTCTCCTCGAATTTATGACAAAGAGAGTCATGTCGGAAAGAGGAGTGTCTATAGGTATACAAGCATCATTGATGAGAGGACTACTGACCTCTCCATCCACTTCTCAAGCTGGTCCATCCTGACCATCTGATGAGAAGAGAACTAAACATAGGGATGATCTCGCGAATGCTAAGCTGATTCCAAGCATTTTTCCCACCTACCTACCACCTTTGAGCAATGCAATCAATCAAGACAGTGTACCCTAAGAGTTTGAGTATGCTTTGGTCACTACATACCTCCCGAAAGGGATATGCGCAATGTGCACAGACCAGGATAAGATCACAGTGTTGAAGTTTAGCGACTTCAACCTCGGTGATAGGAAGGTATACAACATGCTTGCCCCACACAAGTATCTGATGAGAACCAAGGGAAATAACTTGAAGATCGTTCCCCAGTCATGGACCATGAACCTCACGTAGCCCACACTCCTCAATGTCATGAAGATTCCTCACTTCGGTGGGCACCAAGAAGTAAATGCATGCATGAAGTTACTATTGTCCTGCTACCATGGAGGATATTTATGGTTGAATGGATGTATCATAGTGGATCTGACGTTGATTAACTGGATCACAGAGTTGAGCATGCAAGGCCTTGACCCACAAGATTTCTACCCCGGAAAGACCACAGATCGTACCATGGCGTAGAAGATTAAAGAAACCTATGGAGATGTCGAGAAGGGCACGCGAGGCTACAAGGTAGCCTCTATCCAGCGGGGTGCAGTGCACGTAGACTATCAATTAATCACAGGAAAGTTGATTCACAAGAACTGACCCACCCAAGTGACTGGATTTATAGTCAACCTCGCAAGAAAGTGTGTAGAAGGACTTCAAATTAATTGCTCGAAGTACATCGTAAACCATCTAGATCTGGACTACAGGGAAGCGCGGGACCAAGGATATGAGTTCTACTTCATATGGATACTCATCTTGATCACTTTTATTGCATGGGAGATGCCAAAAGGTGAGACCTTCCTGTACATCGAGCCCTTTGAACCACTGGCCATGAAGTTTAGTACATTGTGGTACTCCAGTGACATGAACAAGTAGTGAAAATCAAATGTCGTTTTCCACACCTATTACAACCAGCTGAAGACCGCTATCTAGTCTAAACCTTGCATAACCCCGAACATTGTCCATAGGTTCAGGCCCTTGATGAAATTCAACATGGACCACCATTTCATCTATATCACAACATGCGCTGATGAGCATAAACAACATTTCCAGTCATACTACAAGTTGATGGAGGAGGATTTAGAGGAAATCACCAAGGAATGGTCAGTAGACCTCCTCGTACCAACAGACCCCATAGAGCTATCTGATATTGATAGTCCAAAAGTAGTGCATGATACACCTAGATCAAGAAAGACCAAGAAGAATGAAGAAGCTCAAGATGTAAGCAGTACCTCGACGAAGATTGCTTATATCTCACCTAAGAAAGGAGGTGATGGCAGAGAAATAGATGGCACAGAAGTGGAACAAAAGAAAGGTGAGGTTACACTGCCTAGAGATGAGGAGGACCCATCAAAGAAAAGGAAGGTTTTCCCTCCGAAACCTTCTTCAAGGAAGAAAATTCAAGCAACCAGGACCAAGTTCGAGACCACCCTCACCTCAGAAAAATTCGACTTTAACATTGCAACATTAAACATTGTTTTGCTAGAGATAGTAGAGAAGCAAGAAGCTAAGTAGGAGGAGGCATAATCAACTCAAGGTTGAATTTCAAGGAGTGAAATAGGCACTACAACCTAGCCATGAAGTTTCCACTACTCCTCTACCATCAGAAGCACTAGAACTGGGAGATGAGCCAGCTCAACTCCATTGCATATCTAATAAAATCGAAGCTAACCTCTGATGAGCTCAGGAAGAGCCAGCACAAGCCACCTAGGCTCTAGCGCAAGTACAAAGAGACCTTAAGGACCAACAAAGTGTTGCAAAATGAGAGAAACTTGATCTGCAAGAGAATTTTGATGAATAAAAAGCCCAGCTGCATAAAGAAAAGGAACATTTGCTCACAGAGAAACTCGAAGTAAAGGAACTGGTTCACAGAGCACTTCACTCTCTGACAATCATCGAAGTAAATACTGTAGAGAAAGTTCCACATTAGGTGGCATAACTCGAAGAAGTAATCTAATAGATCCAACAACACATTGTTGATTTGGAGCTCTTCACTGTGCCTGAGACCCCTCAAGTTATAAGAGACCTCAGGGAAGCAATTGCCAACAACACAGTCGACAGATTAAAATTTTTTGACTTGGAGTGCAAGAAGCTAAGTAACCATAGTGCTCAGACCTATGAAAACCTCACTAAGAACCCAGAGTTATAGGCACTGGAGTTGCAGCTCCAGGAAGTGAAGAAGCACGCAGATACACTACAGTCGAAGCTGAAGACCCTATCAGCTGTAGACAGAATGAAGAGGTCTCACGAACAACACACAACTCAACAATAGATCAACATGCTTCAAAGAAAAGTGATGGAAGTCACTCAACAGCTTCAACCTATGCAATATAAGGCATACGTATTGTTTACAGAGGTCGAGAGCTAAGGAGCAGAGATATAACAACTCGTCGTCACAGAAGAACAATGCCTAGAAGGGACAGTGAACGACGTAGTAATACATGAGTTCACTAAATAAGAGGCCACAACAAAGAAGCAATTCAAAGAAACTTGGGCCAGGCTCGAGGCATTCAAATCTGAATTGATCAGACTAGAGTGACTTGGGACGATTCACAGGTGAGTGTTGGGGGCTTGTTGGCCCTTGACTAACTTTTGGGAATTTCTTGCTCATGTTGACCTATTTTGGAACTTCGACAACTTGTCGAAGGAGGAGCCCAATACGAAGCAGAGATCATTGGATCTCGGCCCCCTTTTGGGCACCTTTTTGGGTTTTTGGGAATATGTAAAGGGAATGGGATATCAGCCCATGGGTTTAACCATGTTTAGGCCCATTTTGTATGTATATATATATATATGTCTAGGCCATATAGAGGGAAAGTAGTGAAAACGACATCTATGTGATGTAGGCTAAGTGCTAAGGGTTGGATCTGTGTGATCAAGGCTTTGTGCATTCGATATAAGACTTGCAGAGCTGAGTGCAAGTCCTTGGGAGAGACTATAGAAGGGTTTGTGGTGTAACACAAGGAAGAAGGATCTAGCAAGTTGCGCAGATCTTTTGTCCCTTGCAGATTAAGGGTTCTGAGGCACTATGCTTGTAACCTATTGAATAAAGACAATGAAGAAGAAGAGTTGGTGGACGTAGCCCTAGGGTGGGGGTGAACCACATAAACATTGTGTTATGTGCTTTGTGATTTATCTTGATGTGTTCATATGTTATATGCTAAGTGCTCTGATATGTTTAAAATAGATTTGCTTATGCTTAGTGCCACTGATAGGTAGAATGATATATTTGATATACATGAATATGCTCAGTGCTTGATCTACCAGATATGACCTATTTACTTATGATAAGTGCTTAAATACATTATATCAATGTTAATGCTGCAAAGTTCTGTCTTATAAGCGAAGTGGTTATTGACTATATATTGAGGAACTAATAGTGGTAAGTGCTTTATTAAGTAGTACAATCACAGATCCGTGTCCCAGCCAAGGTTGCAGACACCTGAGTCTTGAAACCACCCCTTCCTCTACCTCGAGTGAGACTTCATCTGCTTCGCAGGTGTTTCTAAAAGGGATGGTAGTTAGGGATTTATTGGTGCGTTGTTGTAGTGTTAAACCCTGGGTCTGCCCCTATGCCAACATAGTCACATCTCCCTTTCTGTCAACATCAACACAGTTTCTAGAAGGGTGACAATATATTAACTCTCATTACCTTTACAATGAGGAGTCTCAGATGACACAGAAAGAACCATCATTTCTCTCTGATTTTGTTGACCACCATAACATTTTACTTCAACTAAAATATCATGTTACGGTTGGTCTTACTACGTGACTATTGCAGTTTTTTTATACCAGCCAAAGACCTCCAAATTTGTTAGGCCATTAATGCCTATGAGTGATCGAAACTTTTCACAGGCATCCTTACCTCTCTTTAGAGTATGTTCACCATTAGAATTGTCATCTACCATTATCAAATTTCCCTAGAGGGCACTGTAGTTCTCTACATCAGTATCCAACTTCAGTTACGATGTTACATTTTTAGTTACATGACATGAGCATGGGGCATGCCTACCTCGTTTGTATAAATTTTTTTTTTTCTCCCTAGAGAAAGGTTTGGGTCCCACAACTTTGCCTCTCCCTCTGATGGATCACTCTTGCAGTTCCTATCAACACTCTTCCTTACAATGGAGCTCTCAGTAGAAGAAACATTGATGTATTTCAGCTATACGTATTCTCCTAAACTCATACACCAGGGGGCATCTGTTATCACTGAAATTTCATCCACAAAATTGCATGCAAATGGTTAGCATCTGTTATCACTGAAATTTCATCCACAAAATTGCATGCAAATGGTTACATAAATACAACAATGCCAAGCAACCTTTAGTTCACTTGCAACACCAAAAATTCATTTCCAAGAGGAAAAAACTATACAACTGGGAAAAAATATGCATGTGTTAACTCACTAAAGGAAGTGCACGCATAGTGCTTGGGCCAAAGAATCCCTTAGAGTGCACAATGTGCCATATGCACGATTGTTCATGAGAAAATCCACACACTCCTGTGAACGATGAATTTATGGTTCTTGTTGGCCCCTCAACCACTTATGGACCAACTGCCAGCTTGATTTGACCCTCATATCCTCGCTGAATCTGAATGGGGGGCTGGTCAAGGACCAAAGGGTGCCCTAAAGGGCCCCTTGTTCACACCA
>CBVK0101162734.1:0-15469 GCA_900067695.1 Picea abies
TATTCACACATTGGGATTCATGCAGTGTCTTGTATTCCATTAGAACCTATTGGTGGTTTCCTTGCCTCTGTCAACAATTTTCATTATTGGTGGTTATTGAGAGGGTTTCTTTCATGTACTACTTGCATTTGGTGCACGCGAGCGATGCACATGGTTATTGGTTTGTGCATATCCTATTCATTCGAGTTCTTCCTAATCATCAAGTGTTTCCTTGTCCCTCGCATTGGATGATGAGGGATACCTTAATTCCCTCCTTTCAGTGGTCTCATTCCATTGACTTCATCTCATCTATTCTAGCATCAAGATCTAGAGTCATATGAGTACCTAAACTACTACAGTCATCAATGACAAGTTCTCTTGTCATAGACAGTTGGGAATACATTAATGTCCCCTACTTGACGAATTCTTCATGTGTTTGAACTCAACACATTTATTCACACTTTCTGAATATACTCAGTGCCTTGATGCCTACTTTCATCATTGATGGGTTGTCTTGTGTTTTTTAACAATGTACCTCAATGACCGATAATCAAACGAAGTCTCATTTTGTTCGACTTCAACTACTCTATTCACACGATACAAACTTGCACCATCAATGAATAGTGTATAAGACCTCTAGTTCACAATAACAACACCTCATACCTTCTACTTTATTTCATCATTCCGGTACCTATATAACTTCAGTTATCATGGAATATCTTATTGTACTTAATTATACAGATATATTCAATTTATTTTGAGACCAGACTCCATTGTGTTTTGTTTGTGACTATGACCTCCTATGGAATATGTCTACTTTGTATTCCCTATTCATGGCCATGAACAATTATCTTATATATATTCATTTGGATCTACGGTGTACTTCATATTGTCATCCATGTGTGCAAAGTCAATATGTATTGTAGTATTCTGACAGGTGACTAGTTCTTCTAGCTAGGTCCTCACTACTCCACTTCTGGGAATTGTAATGTATTTGGGCCATCATGATTGCTTCTATGACCTCACACATTAGGGGGAATATGATATATCAATTTTTTCCACACCCTATGAATCATGCTTTGTTGGCCTACCCTTTCCCTCTGCAAACTTAGCTTCCCCATTTTTCTCAATCAAAAGTAAAAAAATTAATTTGTTTTGCATATACGGAGGTTGCTCCATTACAACCCTCGTACATCGGGATTTGTTCTCAAAATTAAAGATATTTTGGATTTTACATGCCAAGTCATGGGATACATAACCCTTGGCCTTTCATATGTTGTAAATGCTCCGATTAAACCCTTCAATTCCCTTTGGAGGCTATAAATTGAGCCATATACAAGCCTTGTAAAGAGAGAGAAAAAAGTAGAGATAAAGTACACTCTAGAGAAGTTTTTCCTCATATTACATCCTTGAGTTTGCATCCCTTAGTCTTTTAAGTCTAAACTCTCCTTATGTTCAACCCCCAATATTTCCCTATCTTATGAAGTAGGAACCCAATTACTCCTAGAAATTATGAGCTTTGCTTATGGAGGATTGAAGTGGTGAAGGCCTAGGTGAAGGGACTTAGTTTCTCGGTTTTGACAAGTTGTTGATACAGGAGGTTGTCAACTATGTACTCCTCTTGATTATATTAATATAAATACTCTTTTCTCATCTAATTATATGTTTCAAATGTTATATTATTTTCTATAGGTAAATTTGCTTTACATGTTAATGGATTATGCTAGTTTATATGCTAACATTTCATACATTTTCCATATGCTTGCGTATCTTGGATGTTGAGGACAAGTTGTAGGTATCAGGCATTGGACTGTGTGCTCGATGGTGGTCTTCTACGAACTTCCAGATGAGGTAGGATTATAGCCTTACCTTTGTTGTCATTTCCATTTGTCTAACATATTTGAGATTTGAGTGGATTTCTTGGTGTAGTTCCATCTGTTGTGGTCCTACCCCAAGCCATAAAGAGTTATTCCTTGTAAAGCACTAGTCATCCACAGAACTTGGAGATTAAGTTAAATTACAATTAAATGATACTTTACATGTTTCAAACCCTCACAAAAGAGGTGACTTTATAAGGGGGACGATTTTCCTTTAGGGTGAAACATTATGTCTAAATGATACTTGGGAGGCCTTAAAACATGGAAAGGAATGATCCTTGTCCATCCTAGCTTCAACATTCACCCTTAAAATAGGGAATGGCATCTTCAAAATTCAAAATAAACCCTCTAAAATTGGATAGCTTATTATTTTGGGATATCAAGTCTTCAAAAGGTGATTAAAAGTCCATCCACATTATCATGAGTGAGTGCCATGTCACATCCTCAAGCTATAAAGTCACTTGAGTGACCTCCAAATCATCAAGTTGGCTCAAATAAAACCTCAACACTATCATGAAGTCTCAATGTGAGGGTTGCCCTCTTTAGTGAGTGGAAAAACCTCCAAAAAGTGCCAAAAGAGGGGAGCGTTCTATCATCTTCCACATGGCATGTGTAGAGGGTGTCCATGTGGATGCAAATACCCCATTTGTGCCTCAAGGAGTGTGATCAATGCCTCAAAAAACATGATGTTACTTGTTAGCTATGAGACTTCCTTGGGAAACATGAAACTGGACAATCATGTGTAAAATCATCTCCAAGGGATCATGACCAAAGTGTGGTACATACATAATAAAGAGAGGATCCATGTGGGGTAAAATAGGTGTGCTAAACCATGGGTGTGACAACCATTAGAAAGTGCAATCACCTTTTACATAAAAAAAATAATAATAAGTGAATAGTTAGGGCCTCGTAAATCATGTATCCTATCAGATCCACCTCAGAATTCTCATATACCTACCCAAGACATAAATTCCCCACTTGGAAGGAGTTACTAGCTACAAGGGATAGTCAATAAGAGAAATAAAACCAATCACCCTAAGAATGGGGACTAAAAGGAAATTCTATGATTTTCCACCTAAGAGGATTTGGGAAACCAAATAACCAACACTTGTACATCAATAATCCCATCATGGACACATACAAATAAATCATCACACTTTGGGCTCATCAGAGCGATCACATCTCGTGAAAAATTGTAGGGTACATTGCAAAGACTCTGAGGTGTAACACACCTCAAATGACGTCAAAAATTAAGAATATGTGTATATAGTTTAACGAAAATTGTTGGCACCCAAAGTTTTGGGTAGCTTGTCTGTGCACACATAAACAACTATGTGATAGATGGAATAAGGTGCATGCACCAATCAAAGTTCTATAGTCCACACCAAATATTGGAAAGATACCACATGCATGTTGACTCAGAAGAAGGTCTTCAATAATCTTCCTGAATAATGAACCTAGAAAACACAAGATATTGTGTGATAGATGACGAATGTGATCGCAGGTTCATTAGGAATGCCACGCTCCAAGGAGTTTATGTGTGTTGCATGTAGAGAAAAAAAGTTTTCATAACTAGTGATCACTAGAGTGAGTGGAGAAGAGGAGAAAGGCATAGAGTGCGAGAGAAGAGAAGAGAAGGAAAAGGAGAAGTGAAGAAAATAGAGAGGGAGTCGAAGGTCTATAGAGGAGAAGGAAATATGAGTTTTGGATGAGTCCTCTGATGAGCCTTTGTAACAATTGTGTATGATTCTGAATAGTCCTGTATAGAGTCTATAATGAATTATGTTGAGTAGTGTAGAATCTAAGTAGAGAGTGCATAATGCATTATAGTGCATGAGTTGTAGAATGTATCAGAGTGCAAATTTCTATTACTCTTGCAATGCAGATCTGTTGATGTATGCATTTTTCCATTCAATGGAGATAATATAAATATGTAGTTCTCTCTATCGATTGTTGTGTCTATTATGATTTGAATGAATGAGTGTGTTAATGTTTTATGTTGTTAGTATGTTAATGAAGTACAATTGGATGTATGAATGTTAGCCCGAGTGGCTTCCTTGTATTATTTGTTCCTTCATCTCTGACACAAGACCAGATGGTCTCAATGATTCTCATGGCATATTGGGTGAGACCTTATTCATTCCTTGAATAAATATTGATATTCCTATGCCTTGGGGTTTTATTGGTCAACTCTAGATGAACCTTGGGTCATCAACCCCCCAGTGTTAGGAAAGATTCACGTAAGTGAGATAAGAAATGTTTTTTTTTCCGGGATCGCTCCCCCATATCTGAGTTCTTCTCACCCAATAGAAGGTGACTACTCAGTCAGAGGTGGTGCAGATTGTGATGTGTATGGAAGCCATTCTAGGAGGTGGAGAGACATCAACAACATTAGTGTAGGTGCAATCCTATATTGAAAATATAACAACACAGTTTTAAGATATGGAAAATATGATGGTAGTATGTGAGAACATGTGGTGTACCACATGTCGGTCGAAAGGTTAGCACATGGATGAATGTTCCACATTGGGAAATTATTTTGTGATGGGTGCGCCAAAGAAATCTCCAACTGGGCCTTACAATGAATGGTGCGATATTTGCAGATAGTGAGGACATATCCCTCCCTGCTTCCCAGCCTTATAGAAATACAAAAAGACTCACCATACTCAGTTTTTTGAGTTCTACAAATCTATGGGGAACGACATGAACACCAATTGGTCACTTTAGTTAATGTAGTTCCACACCCATGATGCATTATGGGTTCAGGAAGAGAAGGAAGGTGGTGACCATGGAGGCACAGAAAGAGGAGGATACCAAGGAGGTCCTAGAGGTGGATATGAATGTGGTTGTGAATAAGGATATGGTGAAGGGGCAGGATGACCACTCAATTTTTTTAATTTTGGTGAGATAGGCCACGTTTCAATGTTATGTACCAAACTTCATTCTCTCTATGGGTACTGATATAGTTCCTAGCATGTCATAGAGGACTATCCCGAATTATTGAAGAAGTGGAAAGACAAGAAGTCACATTGCAATATGGTAACTGCAGAGCCACTTGGGAACCAAAACAAGGATGATGAAGTTGATGTATGGGTAATAACCCGAGGAAGAACCAAAATAGGAATCAAATTATACATGGAGAGAGCTTGGGATAGAGAACATAAGGGAATATTAGAAAGGCAACGTAATCCCCTCCTAAATTCAAAGTTGCACAACAAAAGAATTTTTTATGCGATGCCAGGGTTCTAGAGGAGGAGAGAGAATGTGAGGAGCTGCAAAGCTTGATGCAAAGGTTTCTAGAGTAAGCTTGAGTATTCAAGGAAGTACAATGCACCACCTAGAGATTGCTAGAGGAAGCCCGAGAATGCGAAGAATTGTAGTGCACCACATAGACGTATTTGGAGGAAGCGCGTGTGCGTGGAGAGATAAAATGTGTGACATAGATGTCACTAGAAGAATCCCATATGCAAGAATAAGTGACATGGGTCGAAAAAATCAAAATAGAGGATCACGTACATGAATATATGAAATACACGATGCGATAAGAAGCATCACATGACATTGGTCTTGAAGGACAAGAAAGATACTAAGTAACTTCTTGCGCTATTGTTTGAAGTTGTTAAGTGATCCTGATGTTTCAAGAAAGTTAATGCACATGTTAAAAAATTGTATGGGGGAAGAAGGAACCACTATAGCTATATTCATCGCACTACCAAAAAGAGATATGTGTTAGTTCAGAAAGAAGAAGCACACAAGAAGAGATTTCAAGATGGAAATTGAACTCGAAAGATATGAGATGGATGGAGTCATGTTGGATCTGGGTTCCAATGTGAACATATTTCCAAAGAAATCCTGGGATTTGATGGGTAGATATAACTTGGTATATCCCCCCATTCAACTCAATCTAGCTAATCGATATAAAATCTATCATATAGGCTGGCTGAAACAAGTTGAAGTGAACATTGAGTGTCTAAAAACTAAGGCATATTTTGAGATGATCGAGATCATAGATTACTCCAATCCCTACCCTACATTACTTGGTATTGACTGGGTACTCGACAACAATGCCATGTTGAATTTGAATAAATGAAATATGTCGTTTGAGATACACACTTTGCGGGTGATCACACCATTATATATGAATGAAGGTGACAAATACAACGAGCCTGTGAATGAGGATCCATAGAGATCCATTTTTGAAAACATTTATCACATCACAAGGCATATAGATGATTACATGAATCCCATAATAGATGGGGAGTTGAGTTGGAGAAGTGTGAATTCATATGATATTGATTCAAAAGTTTCTATGGAAAGATGGAAGAATAAGATATATGAGGTCTCTACTAGGAGATGTGCACAAATTACCACCGTGGCGTGTTTTCATGAGTTCTGACCATATCAATTCGATGGAATGGATTCGGTGGAAACATTCATTTCCCAAATGTAGAAATTTCCCTTAACCCACCGAATATGTGCCCTCGACATTGTAATGGAAGGCATACTTGCACAATGGTGGACGACGCATTGTGAAAATCTACATGAATGGGCAGAAGTAGTGGAATCAATGAAGGAAAGGTTCATGCTGGAGGTCGACATCCAAAAATATATGTGTTCCTATGAGAGGCATTGGATGGACACGCATAGTTCGAGTGTGCAAAGGATCCATCTGAAAACCAAGCACACTAATATGGTAGGATGCTCTATCCCTCATGTTCCTTCAACTATCATCGAGCTAGTGGATGGGCAACACAGGTCGACATTTCAACTTGGTTTAGGACTGGGAGAACAACTGATTCCCCTAGGTCTAACCATATCTACTAAATATCATCCATGGTAAATGTCAATAAATTGGATCTATGTAAAGAAGCATTGTGATCTGCCAAGGGTTGACATGACAAGTTAATAGCTTAGGTGCAGACGTAGGGGGGGTGCAGTAACTATGCATGGCGCCCTTGAAGAATAAAATTTGTGCATGTGTAGAGTATTCAACATCACATTAATGATTAGGAAACATAGACACTTTGGTGTAATATAGGAAAACACATTTGAGCATACACTCCCAAAGATTTGGCACATTTTGACAATAATCCGGTGATAAATGCTAAAATCAACTTTAGATATTTTGCACATTTGACAATAGATTGAAGTTTAAATTCCATATTGACCTAAAAGGACATAACTGGGACTATGGGTTATCAATGAAAAGGTCTAGAAGTTGGCGACCACAAGGAGAACTGGTCCTTCACAACAATTGACTGTAAGGGAATGACGATACGATGGAAGCAATTATGTTTTGATGCTCTTCGAGGCATGCCTTACTAATATTAGGACCATTAATAATAAATAACCTTTACAAAAATATCATTGGACCATACCAATGCATAAATATTATCTCGCATGCATTAATATTGCCACAATTGGGTCTCCTAGTTACTATATTATTCTAAATTTAGTTCCATATAGGTGCAATGCAACAAAGAAATATACCAAGTGACAAGTAGGCTCATAGAATAAAAGTCCAACCCTATATTCACATCCCTTTGTTTCTAGGCTCGATGATACTAAGGCACCTGATGATTGCGGCCACCAACGGATTCTTCCAACAAGCCACAAGCCTGTAACAAAGCTAAGGTTTTAGGGACAAATAAAGACTAGATCCAACATTACCCACTAATGTTAGTTTCATGGAATCCTATACTGGGAAATTTCAATACATCTACTTCACTGACCATAATGTTCAAGACCCAGTTCAGTTCCCAGATCTCTTCTTCTCCAACTATGCACAGGAAATTGTGAGAGTGGATGGGAAACCACTAGTACTCACATAAGAATGGGCCAAGCCACATAGGTAGGATGGAATCCTAAAATTGGTAGACCACCCTCACTTTTTACATGGTGCATTCATCAATGCATGTTTCCACTTCCATTTTACTTGTCTGCATGACAACTACCTTTGACTAGACAACAAACCTAGTTGATATAGAGACCATACATCAGGTTGCTAGTCTTCTGATACACAATGAGGAACCAAGGAAAGAACTTAGATCCAATGATGCAATATAGGATGACAATTATGGAAATTATGCTACATTTCAAGGGACCCATGGTGTGGTGATTGTAGAGAATAATGATCGATGTATCCTATTTTCCACCCAATTGCTAACATGTAAATTATTGAGAAAATGGCGAAAATATGAATTCCCACTCAATGTTGTCGTAGTTGTGGAGTAGTGTGTTGGAGGCATTCATATGGCATGAAAATTCTATATCCTTAATGATTTTATAAATGATTACTTAGAATCTTATAACTTTGGTAAGGATTTCCACTATCGCTAGATTATTCTGCTTCTTACAATGATTTTGTAGAAGCCCCCTTCGAGCCACGAGTACGCTACTGTGGGTGTCCTATCCTTTGCAGGACCTAGGTTTCTTTCATTACAATTCAGTAAGAATTCCAACATTCAAGCCAACAATGACATAAAATTTCAAGATTGTATAGCCAACTCATCTAGGTTGCTGACTCACAATTGCACATCCCGCACAATGTCATAGGCAACTATGCATTTTTTCTTGAATTTGAATGAAATTTTCATAATGTATACATATATCCTAGTGATTACCAAGTATTTGTGATGGCCATGATTATGTTTTGTATTACAGAAGAATATATTCAACATGAATTTCCAAATGGCCCGAGCATTTGAAACCAACCCTTTACGATGAGATGGACACCCTCGAGACTTGCACAAAAATAAACCAGGATAGAAGGCAGGTCAATGTCATGATAAAAAATGATCAAGGCATGACCCATACAGCTAGGATCCACAAGGAAACAAAGGTCCTCAAGTGGAAGAAGAACCCCAATTTTTCTTCAACAACCCCTCTCCAATTAGAGTCTGATCCAAAATAGGAGAGAGAAGATCAAAGGTCCAATTTCATCTCGAACATCCATGATACCCCTATTATTGAATCAGTCCTATCATAGATGGCGTAGAATCCTTTACAACCCACACATGAAAGCACAAAAATAAAATGGACCAGCTAATAAATAGGGTCAACAATTGACATTGCAGCACCAGGGCCTTGACCTATTGGACCTAGTATTTCAAGTCTTGTCAGAGAACTCATAAGTCGATTGGTTTTAAGACCAATTATTCCAAGGGAGGCCCCAAGAAAATTCAAAAACCCGTGTCTCTAGATTCTTGGTGCATTTCCCTATGACAACAGTCCTCCCAGGACACATGAATATGCTCCTAACACTAGAAGTCAAGGGAAAGCACTGGAATTTGACCCATCAATGGTCGTTTCTTTTGACACAAACATTATGAAAATTGATTTAGTGATGGTCCCCACCTTGGCTGTGCAAAACTACATTACCACCCTAATTGCAAAACTAGGATAATGACACCAAACATTTAGTTTGTCTCATGAGCAACTTCAGTGGAAACATCAATTAGAAATCATTGCACATGATTGGACTCACACACACTATCAACAAGGGGTACAGGCTTATCAGTCCTTGAAAATTCTATATGATACTGAAGTATAGATGCACATAGAAATAAGAGATCAATAGATGGGAATTGTTACTTCCCACAAAGAGATCTTGAGCACCTTCGATGAACTGTATAGGCAAGTACCTAGCACAATGAATGAGTCCCTAGAAGTATCCCTATCTCAGAAACTCCAACCAATGAAAGTTCATTTTAAGGTATTGGAGTTTCATAACCTTGATATCCACACAAGGCTCCATTAGTATACACCAATAGATATTGAATTGTAATAGAATATTGCGGTGGCAAAGAAACCACCCCAAAATGGCCAGGCACGACTAAAGGATTTTCCAGTATTGGTTGAATACAAATTTACATTATGTAATCACCTCTAGAATCCATCAAATATTAAATCCATTGATGAATGAGTCTGCATTGTTGAAATAGAGGTCACCTAGTAGAAGAGAAACCTAACTTCCTTACCCCTGGGTGAGTGCCAAACTGGGATGACACCCATATCCAAAAAAATAAGAGACATCACAACTACTCGTGGACAACAATAGACTATATTTGGGATAGCTAATGAAGAGGCCGATAAGGCCCAAATATTCTACACACAACTTACAACAACGTAGGTCATGGTTTCCTCTATGCTCGAGAAAATGAAGCACATTGACCTTTAGGATCCACAAGTCATAGCTATTGACACATATCAGGTGGTCCAACTCACTAAGTAGTTGCACACCACTCTATACGAAATTGATAGGCAATTCTAGGAGTTCCTCTAGGAACTCATGAAGACAGCTCCATCCATTTCTTATGTCACACCATGAACAAGGCCATTGGCTTGAGGACAAGCCAAGTAATAATGTTTTGGGGCTTGTTGGCATCCAACTTTTTGGGTAGCATGTGTGCACACACATATCAATAGTGTGCGCACATCAACATCTACGTGAAGGATGAAATAAGTTGCGTGTACCAATCCAATTTATGTATTGCACGCTAAATATCAAAAATATATTTTGTGCACATCGAGTCATAGGAAGATCTTCAAGAATATTTCTTAAAATGAACCCAAACAACACTGGAGATCATGGGGCAGATGATGAATGAACTCGAAAGTTTGTTAGGACTACCATGCTTCAAGAAGTTTATGTGGGATGCATGTAGACGACATACGTGTGCATAGTTTGTGATCACTAGAGTGAGTGGAGTAGAGGAGAAAGGGACAACATGCCAAGGAAGAAAAGATAAGGAAAAGAAGAAGAAAATAAAAGAGAGAGGGAGTCCAAGGTCTGTAGAGGTTAAGGAAGTCCAAGTTTTGCATGAGTCCTATGATGAGCCTTTGTAAAATTTTGTATGAGTCTGAAACAGTCATGTATAGAGTTCATAATGAAGTTTGTTAAGTAGTGTAGAATCTAAACAGAGAGAACATAGTGCATTGTAGTGCATGAGTTGTAGAATGAATTAGGGAGTAGAGCGTTATTCCTCTTGCAATGTGGATCTATTGATGTATGCATTATTCCATTCAATGGACGTAATATAAAGTTGCAGTTCTCTCTATCAATTGTTGTGTCTATTCTTAGTTTAAAGGATGATTTTTTTAATGGTTTATGTTGTTAGTACATTAATGAAGTATAATTGGATGTATGAATGTTATATTGAGTGGCTTCCTTGTATGCTTTATCCCTTCATCTCCAACACAAGACCACATGGCCTCTATGATTCTCATGGTGTATCGGGTGATACCTTCTTCCTTCCTTGATGAAATATTGATATGATGATGCCTTGGGGTTTTGTTGGTCAACTATGGATGAACCCTAGGTCATCAACCCCCCATTGTTAGGAATGATGCATGTAAGTGAGCCAACAATAATATCCAAATACACATGGAAGGATTGTTAACCTATTGTTTGTATGTGAAGATGGAAATATAATTACAAAGAGTTGGGGATTTGAGTCGAAAGGTTTCTAAAACATTGATCTTTAGGTGTTATCATGGCATACCTAACTTTTAAATATTCCCATGAATTTATCTTGTGTGGGAAGGGAAAATGGTGAACTATCAAATTTTCTAATGATGATAACTTATAGTAGTTCTTGTAACTATAACCAACTTGGAAGGATGACTTAAATAAGAAAGATAAAAAAAGAGAGTAATAGCCAAATATCTCACAGAAGATGATGGAACAAAACGAAGATGGATTGTAAATTAATAAGGCAAGTTTGAGTTGGGAATGATACAAATGAATGATGTAAATTCACCTTGTAATAAAATAAATATACATGTAACTAATACTATTAATATAAAAATGATAACCATGGCATAAGACATGATTGAGCATGCTTGGGGATGAATGACAATATTTTTTCCCTAGAATTTCCCATCTTATCTATGATTGATATCGAGCTTCTTACATTCCATATAGTGAACACAACCCGAAACTATATTATAGGTAATGAAAGAGATCCATAGAATTGATTGAACTATTATGCTTGAAAAATAATGATTAATAGACAATCTTGGGAAACCGATATGGTTGAAGGAAAATAAACTTAATTACTTTGAAGAACCATGTTGTTTTCTCATGTACAAATAAACCTTGCAATTATAAATGGAATACACTTAATCTAAGGAAGACAAAAATTGGTCAAAACATAAAACTTGAATTATGATGAATATATATCACGTAGTTATGGTGCTTTCAAAATCTATCGCAAATTTGTTTTGCCATGTTTTGACCACTCATTTGAGGAATGCCCCACCTTTTTTAGTTTAGATTTTTGGAGATATGGGGAGATCGTTCATGATATATTCCCATGGTGAAGAGCTCCCTAACTCTTGAGGCCATGTCATGCATGTTTTATGCACCTATTGGAGGTCATCCACTATTGGGAGCTTCTATTCATTGCTTGTTGGGACATTTCACATTAGAGAGCTAAACATCCACCTTGGAGGAGATCTTGGAGGTTTTCATTACCCACTTTGAGGAGTTGGTTGTGGATATATCCAAGGTGGAGGCCTTTGGAGGTTATACATTGCACCTTTGATTCATATTCTTCCTTCTTTGATGGGGATGTCCCACTCTCTTGGGAATATGTTTGTTGGATACTTATACATGTGGCCTTGACCACTTCATTATTTTATGTATTGTTGAATAATTAGTTGGAGGAAATATTTCTTTACTCCTCCCTAGGCCAAATCTAGTGTTTTCACATGAGATCTTATTATTTTATTGTAAAGGAATTCTAGGTAGACCTTATCTAAAGAGTATCCATTTCTCATTTGTACTCATGGTTGGATTTTTGGAGCTTCCCATTCTTGGAGCTTAATTGACATATATTTATTAGAGAATATGTGATATATAGGTCTCATTTATTGTGGATGCACAACTATTTGGTGTTAATTTTCAAAGCTCTTCTCCCTTGGTTGTTAGTTGTTTCATAAAGATTGATTGTGTATTTTCAAGTCTTATACAAATCCATAAAAATATATCCATTGAAGGGTAAAATATACCACTTGGAAGGAAATCATTTTGGGGTAACTCCCCTCCTATTTCCTTTGTCAGTTTTGTACGTATTTCATTCCTTGTTTTGTCTATCCTTTAGGAACCCTAGCAAGGGTATTAATTACTATTACTAAGCTATAATTAAGTTTGCTAGTGAAGGTGATCCTTTTAGGAACCCCTATTTGTAAGGTCTTTGTCTTCATTTTCGTCTTGATTAGATAGGAGACTATTGATTCATTAGCCCTAGTTTCCTTATTCTAATCCATAGAGAAAATAAGACATTTTGAAGAGGTGTTTCTTATTGACCCCATTATCCCCCTTAGATTACCCTTGACTCCATTGTTAAATCTAAGAGAGATAAATAACATAAAAATATAGGAAAGATAAACAAAAACAAACATACAGAACTAGTATTTGTCTTGGAAACCCTTATCTGGGAAAAACCAACACCCAAATAGATATCTATTTTATTAACCTTTTCCAATCCAACCAAGATGAACAAACACTAGGCCCCTTGATGCTACTTGAGGAATTTTATAATGGAGTATTCCAATACATTAAATATGAGTCATCATATGTAATACAATGGGAAAATACCATGGGTTTATGAACCATAGAAAATGGAAAGTGGAAATAAAGAATTGATGGATACAAACAAAGGATAGTATCTAAAAAAGTACTTGGTTAAGGAATGCTTGTATTTTTTCATTGTATTTGGAGTAGAAGGGATGTTCACAATGAAACATGTAACATGTTGATGTTTTATAGCATCATGTGCTTATACATACAATTATAATATTTTTTATGGAGTTTCATTTCACATGTAAGTGAGGATATGGATGTAGGACCTTTTAAGACATATGTAACCCTAGTTTAATGCTCACCTATATAAAGTCTAGAAGTAGACTTAGGTGATAGGGGGGCATGTTGTATTGATGGATACTTGGTTAATAAAATTTGAGGTGGGGAGGTTTATCTCAAGTCAATTTTAAAGGATGGAATGGTGGGTTAATCTTGACTCATCATAGAGTAGTTAAGATAACCTTGAGTCAATCATTGATGGGTTTACCAATGGTGGTTTACAAGCCCATGGTTTTTGTAATCCCTGGTATTTGTCCACGATATTACATATGATGAATCCTATTTAATGGCTTGAGATACTCCATTTTAATATGCCTAAATCGACATATGTTGTCTTCACTTGGCCAATTTGGCTAAGGTCAATAGATATCTACCAGATGTTGGTTTTCTCGAAAGGGTTTTTAGGGTAAATATCTATTGTCCATTTATGTGCATGTTTCCTTTTGTGATATTTCTCTTTGATACAAAATGTTAAAAAAAATATACAGAGATAACACACAAACAAACACATGGACACCGATATTTGCAGTGGAAATCCTTCAAGGAGAAGAACCCCACACTCTGAAACAAGCTCAATGTATTTTTCAGCAACTAACAACCATTAAAATACATTTCTAGAGCTATGCTCTTAACATGATTAATGAGTAGCGAGATAATTCTTTCTTGGCCTACATCATTCTACATCATGAAATCAATACTACACCGGCCACATAGGCCTCTATGGGCCAACATGAGGCATTTTACAATGGAGTGTTGCAAGCCATCAAATAGGATTCATCATATGTATTACCATGGGAAAATACCATGGGCCCATAAAAACCAAACAACAAATCCATTTTTAGTTGCATGAAGGTTATCTTAATTACTCAAATGATCAAGTCAAGATTAACCCAACATTCCTCCCTTTAAAATTGACTTGGGTAAACATCTAAGCCCCTCAAATTTTATTTACTGATTACTAGGAATACAACATGTCTCTCTATAACCTAGGTCTGCATCTAGAATTTATACCAGTGAACCATTAAACCAAGGGTACACATGCCTAAATATATATTATAGTCATATTCACATTTACATGTGATAAAATCTAACACCATAAAAAATAAGTGCAATTGTATGCCTGAACATGTGATGTTGTGAAACATCAACCTATTTCATTGCTAACACCCCTCCTAATACAAATACAATTACATTATCAATATATTCCAAGCAAATGATGCAAGAAACATCTTCTTCTTTGAAAATATCCCTCTTTGCTCCAAATACAGTGAGCCAATTCAAACACATTCACCTAGTACTTCTTCCTCAAGGTGTTTTTTCCAATGCCCCACATTAAACCTTGTAATGCATTTCCATGTTCCATTTACCGTGTTTCATATACCCATGAACCATCATAATAGAAACCATAGTCTTAATCTAAGACAACATTATTTTTTGCATACATCTCTTCCACAGGTCACTCCATCTATACCACTCTCACGAAAGAGTAAAGGTTAACCAAGCTCTGATACCACATGTTAAACAAGAGAGATTCATAACACAACTAGAAGCATGAACATATATTGTTAAGTACCTAAACCAGATCTATAAATATACTTCATAAATAACCAAGAATAAACCATAAACCATTCACCATAACATTAACACAAGAAATAAAGAAAACCCTTGAGATAGGGCAACATCATACAATGGATCCTATTATGGAAGGGATTCCTCTTACATTTATCATATCTAATTACCCATTTAT
>CBVK0101162735.1:0-27569 GCA_900067695.1 Picea abies
AGGGTCCCATGGATAATTGTCGACCATAATGCTGAAGAAGAATGAACAACCAAGGTCCCATGTAGAAATGAAATCCACCATGCTGAAGTAGTCCAACCACCATTGTAAGCCCGGGTCCCATGTCCAAATGCTCATGTGAACTTCTCGTGGAAGATTTTGGAACCCAATAACCAACTCCAATTGATGCTCCAAAGACTGACACCTATCATGTGGATCCAAATAAGAAGATCCATCCACATAGTGGAAAATGGTCATAGCAGAATCTAGAATGAATAATTTCACTATAGAATATGTAGACTGAACGCTGGTAACTAGCTCTTGATGTGGGACATTGATGTTCTCTACAGAAGGTGGAGTAGAGTCATCAAATAAAATATGAAAGTGGTTGTAATCCCAGAAATGACAACTATCCATATACCAATCATCACAATCTACCTCAAAATCATACTAAGCATATATTTCTTGATTATATTCATCCATGAGGCCCTCCATAAGAAATCTCTCCTGCATGTTATTCAATGAATCTTGAATACTACGAAAACTATCATTGAGGCCGTCTGTGAGGCTGTTTGTGACGCTGTCTGTGAGGCCATATACAAATGCATCCAATCTGTCATCCAATGTGTGAAAAAATTGGGTTTTGAATGATTCAAGAATTTCTTTCAGGTTTTGAGAAGAAATAGCCATCTGAGCATCCTATGAACTCACCCAATAAGTTATGGCAGAAAACCACGGGTTTTTTTGGAAAAACCTTAAAAAACTGTTGAAGTTAAAATGCTCATAACTTCACTTTTCAGACTCTGTTTTGGCTGATTTTTATTTTGAAATTGAGTGAAATTGTGAGAGGAACTCATATATGTAATTTATTTGGGAAAATATGGCCTCCAAGTGCTACAGAAATAAAAATTTCTTGCCATCGTCCGTGGAAAAAATCCTGAAAATTTGCAGATTTTAAAACTTCAATATCTTGACTTCTAGGACTCCGTTTCGGACGATTTTTTTTTTTAAATTGGGTTTTTTTCTTAGAGGAACTCATATATAAAATCATTTTCTACAATTTTTTCACAAAAATGTACCAAAAACTTCGATAATGTCGCGGCCCTATTTTTTCTTCTCCGAAAAAAAAAATCTACAAAAATAAAAAATATTTGCCCACAATGTCTGCCCAAGGAAAGTGCTCTAATACCACTTGTTAAGTACCTAAACCAGATCTGTAAATATACTTCATAAATAACCAAGAATAAACCATAAACCATTCACCATAACATTAACACAAGAAATAAAGAAAACCCTTGAGGTAGGGCAACACCATACAATGGATCCTATTATGGAAGGGATCCTCTCCTGTTCACTTGCCTCTTCGAGGGGGCATCCTCCTATTGAGCTTCAAATCCAAATTCAATACTTATATTCATGTTTCATTACATTTCTTGAACCCCTTTATATAGTGCTACCATCACCTAAGAACATTCTAGAGGAGGAAATATAGTGCTACCATCACCTAAGAACATTCTAGAGGAGGAATCTTCTAGAGATAGAACCTTCTAAGAAGTCCTCTTACATTTATCATATCTAATTACCCATTTATTATATCTAAATACCATAGTGGGCCTTATTTAATAATATAGTGGACCTAGTCCACCTTACATTGAATGACCTCCACTATTATAACTATGATCCCTCTGCCCCCCCCCCACTACCTCTCTAGCTACCTTACATATATGGACACTAGAGATTTAACATAGAAACCCTCAACCGATAAAATGAACACCTAATAGATATCTATTGAATTTGGCCAAACCGACCAAGCTAGGCCAACACTGGCCAATTGGGACATCTTATGATGAAATATCTCAAGCCATTAAATATGCTTCATCATATGCAATACCATGGGTTACCAAAGCCATGGGCTCAAAAACCACCATCGGTGAATCCATCAATGACTAGCTCAAGGTTATATTAACTACTCTATAACCGAGTCAATATTAACCCAAGATCCATTTCCCTTATTGGATTTGGCACTAATATTTATTTCCTCCCATCACCTCTTTTATATCCTAAAATACCAAAAACATTGTTTTAATAAAGCTACTCTCAATTCACCTTGTACCTTATTGCTTAGCTTTATTAATCCTAATAGGGATAGCCCATTGATATGGAGGAGAGTCAGCCAAATTGAAGAGGATATTTTACTTAGGTGATAGTGTTGATCATCCTAGTAGTTCTCTCTTAGGTTGTGCCTTGTGGAATAGGGTTTTTATTATCAAGTGCAATTTGAGAGGTAACACTTAATAAAATTTGTCATTGTGTCATGTTAAATGATTCACGATTAAGATATGATTTCAATGGTTACAACCAGATTTCTTACATGATTTATGTTACACAAATAGGCCAATGACATGATGACAGGCTCTGACTTTTCCTCAATGTGTCTCTAGAAACACTGAGGTAGAATATGATGAATATATATGTTTCTATGTAGGGGAGTTGTATGTCATATGTTTTTTTCCCATTCTTTGTGTTTGGAGTTTATGTTCCTATGATTTCAAAAAAAGGTGTTTTTTGCATATAAGAAAGAGGTTCCTTCTGAATAAGTATGTAGAAGGAATATCATTTGCTTTATTGACTCTATGGTGAATGATTTATTATTGTGAATAAATGAAGGTGTTGTATGAGGGGTGGGAGGATATTTCTTTTACTTAATATGTGTACAATATAGATAATGAATCTCATTGAATACATTATAGATCAATATGGATCCAATTTGTACTTGATATATTTGGGGTTAAATAGGGTATGTACTACATTAAGACATGGAGCCATCCCATGAGAATATGAACTTGATATCGATGCATTCTTTCTTTCACTTCACATGCACTATTTCAATCATTTTATTTGAGTTGCATGTTGAAACATAACCAAGGAAATTTTTAAGGATTTATACATATCTTAGGTGTAAAACCTTTGGTGAATATTCTCATTTTTGCAATTCAAACTATAAAAATTTGGCAATATTTTTCTAAAAATATTCAAATTTATAGGGATTTTATTGTAATGCCCCATTTTTTTACTAGATTTGTTATTAGTTATTTTTCAAGGCATTCCATATCGTATGGAAAACTATATATTCTTTGATGGATACACTTTTATGTGGTTTATGCTTAAAAAACTATTTTCATGTGATATGATTATTTTACCATTATATGATTTGTTAATTATATATGATCCATGAACACACTAAGATATTTTTGGATATTATTGAAAGTTATAACTATGTCCCTAAACTTATAATTTTAGCATGATGATGATCATATGTTACTCGTCTGACTTAATTAGTATATATTGTAATGTCACTGATGATTTTTTGATTGTAACAAGCATGAATCAAAATTATAAAGATCTTGAGAGTGAGCCAAGATATTTAGAACCAAGTTGGGATCTTATATGTTATGAAGTAAAAATATGATTATGGATTGCGTTGACCATTTGGGTAGTGCTATTTAATGGATGTTCCTAGATGTGTGTAAGTGTTCCTAGATGTGTGCAAGGACATGAATTAACATTTCCAATTTATCCTACATATGGGTGGAGAATGTATGAAGGAGGTGTGACATGTATTGCATGGAGAGGATGAGGTTTTTCTTACCTACTAGAAACTCCCTTTATATATACCAAGTTTGGAGTGTACATATCCTTACTTAGGAGGCTACATGATATTGTGAGGTCAAGAAGTGGGTGTCACGACATATCCTTACTTAAGAGGTTAAATGATACTACTTAGGAGGTTACATGGTACTGTGAGGTCATTCAATGGGTGTCACCTAGGAGGATTAATTGAGGGGCTTGTATTAAGGGTGTGGAGTCCTTATCTTTAGTATACCATGAATCTATAACAAATGGTAAAATGGGATGGCGTGAATATGGACTCACTAATAGTGTATTGGTTCTCACTTAATGCAAATGTGTGTATCAAGGTTGGAGTGACTATGTCCTCATCCTTATATCGATTGGGAATCCCAAAATAAAGATATATATCACATGATTATTTAGAAATGGATTCATTTAAATGGAAATATTATTTATATATATAGAAACATACTCTTATATATATAAATAATAGTTATGAACAAAAATTAATTGGGTTTAATGTATAAAAGTAGAAACTAGATAAAATTAAAGTAATTATATGTTTGAAACATATAACATAAGGGAAACAATCACTTTTACTTCAATTTTTTTATATAATTAGAAAGGGAATTATTATGTGTGCATGCATGTGAGTTTAAAACGAGGGAAAAGTGGTTGGTAAGCGAGTGAGCAATATGAAGGAAAATTTTTTAGGAGGTGGGTGAACAATAAAAATATGATATAATTAAAAATTATAAAATTATGCATGAGAAACATGTGGAATTATACATGAGAACCATAAAGTAAGAAAAGGGTGTTGGAATTCTAAGTGGGAGGGGGTGAATCAGTATGAGCACTTTTTACCATTTTCAATCACAATATATATAAACTTCCACTTTATTAGCAGTATTCAATAGTTTATCATTTATGCATTTAGTATATCATTGCATCATAAACAATATCATTTATCAATGCATAATAAAAAATCGTAGATACACAATACACGAGAGTTTACGTGGCAACCCAAATGGAAGAAAACCACTAAATGCTTTCTTATATATATCAAGAATACATTCATAGGAAACACCATGTTATAGAAAATTTTTCCTCACCCCATGAAACTTGCTTGGATGACCTTTCCATTTCCCTATGTAGAATTGAAGTCCTTTTTTTTACCTTTGAGAGCCAAAAAATCATATTTTTCCACATATACACGACCTACCAGTTAGACAACATGCGTAGACACATGTTTCTCTATGATAACCCACGTACATTGGGTTTGGTGCTCAAAATTAAAATTTTTGTTGAGTTTCCATGTCACGTCATGAGATTCATGATCCTTGACCTTCCATATACTGGAAACATTCCGAATCATCTCTTCAGTTCCATTGGAAGGCTATAAATTGGGCCATATCCAAGACATGGAAGAGGAAAGAATTCAAATTTTGATAGAAAAGATAGTCTAGAGAAATTTCACTTCACATTGAGTCTGCATCCCTTTATCCTTGAAAGTCTGAACACATTGTTCAACCCCCAAGCTCTTCCTTCTTTGAAGGAGAACCTCATTTTCTCCTTTATATTATCTTTCCTTTGGTGGAGGATTGAAGTGGTGGAGGCCCAACTAGAGAGACTTATTTTCTTGTTTTCGATGTGTGTTGTTACAGACGTTTGTGACTTATACACTTTTGTTGATCATTTTTAATAGAAATGTTATTTTCTTGTCCAATTGATATCTTTCAAATATTTGAATTATTAATGGATTATGTTATTTTATATGTTAACATTATATAGTGTCACCATATGCTTGCTTATCTTGGTTTTTGAGGACAAGTTGAAGGTATGAATCTTTGAGTTATGTGTTGAATGCGAGTCTTCATCAAACATTGGGACGAGGTAGGATCTTCATCTTGTCCTATTAGCATTTCATTTATATAACATACTTGGGATTAGAGTTGATTTTTGCATGTAATTCCATTTTTTGTGGCTTAACCCATGCCATAGAGTGATTTTTCTCGTAATAGAATTGGCAAACATACTAGGGAGATTATCTTTTGTTTTGGGGTTTGGAAAGTTTTTCTCCTTGAGTTGATCTCTATTAGCTTGTGTTTCCTTGTCACTTGATTGCTTGACAACCTACTTTTACTTTGCATTTGAAAATCTATTCCTTCCTCAGGCTCGGTTGATGCAGAAGTTGATTAGGAACTTACTGGTTTTCATCAGATCTTCTTTTACCCTTGCATTTGGAATTTTCGTGGTTGATGCATTTGGATCTGCCTATGGGGTTTTTAACCTTTTTTCCACCCTATTTTCCTGTGACCTTGACTAACTCCCTCTTTTGACATTATTCTAGTAAATAATTCACAGGCACTAGGCCCTTTTGTTACCTTCAATCATCTACTATGGTGTTGCTCCATTGCTAGTGAGCATCCATAGCCCCGACGGAGTAACCTCGACATCACATACCTTGATTCGTTGCTAGAGAGAATCCATAACCCCGATGGAGATATCTGCATACCCTCTCCTACTGTGCACTCATTTGATATAATTGACTTTTATTTCGATAGAATGCCATGAGTGAGCGAGAGAGGAGGACATTTGTTGTTTGCAAAAATATGAGGTGATTAAGGTGAAACCCACTAGCTATGTCTCTGAGGTGCATGTATTCCTTTCCATCTTTCTGTCTTTCCCTTAAGGTCTTACCAGGCCACTAAGAAGACACTTCCGCATTTCTCCAAATTTGTTCCTCTACGTAGGTTAGATGGAAAATCCCTTGAAAGGACCGAACCATAGATTCTGAAACTTAGAATATTTTCCTTTAGGCTCATTTTCTCTGTCCCACTTTAGGAAAACTCAAACTGACAATAACATTTCAAGGTATAGAATCATACACAACATGTCACTTCCACAAATATGGTTGGCCTGAAATAATATCACAAAATTCAAGGCAAGCAATATCACACAATACCTTATCTTTGAAGGGATTGATGTTGTGGGGCAGACAACACTATTAGATGACACAAAGATCTCTTCCTTGGCTATGGGTGTGGAGATGGTGTAGGGCTGCAGGTGTGGTGTTATTGGTAGGTCTAGCCGCTTGATGAACTTTGTTGAAATCAAGTTCTTCTGACTACCACTATAGACAATGAAATGCAGCGGATTCCCCTTTAACCACATATGTGAGTGAAAGAGGTGTTCTCGTTCCTATGGTTCTTCTCGTTCGCTTGGTTGGAATTTGGTGGTAGAGACAACGACACTGGGTTCAACATCAATGATCCGCTTCCCCCTCTAACTCATAATTTTTAAGCTTAGCCACCAGTGACTTCTTGGAGCGACATTCTTTGGTGTTGTGTGAAGGTATTTTATTGTATTCAAACCATTTTCCTATGCCCTTCTTTGAATTCTCGTTACCCTTCTTGGGTTGCAGCTTGGATTGGTTTTCCTGAGAGAGACCATCCTTTCTCTATCCCTTTTTTTGTGGGTTGGGGTCTCCTTTTCCTTGCTTCGGCTATGAGGAATTTGTAGATCAAAACTTTCACCTCTTTTGCTTAAATTTTTTCTTGATCTTGACAACATATCTATAAGTCGCACCTAATGATGTGATGTCCAGAAAATCCATTTTTGTTTGAATGTTTCTATGCATACAACCATGGCATTTGAGCACCATATGTCGTTCAGAGTCTTTGATACCCAATTTGGTGTGCAGGGTATGGAAAATATTGGTGAAATCTCGTACTGTCTGGTCTCTTTCTTGATGCAACAGAGTCCATATTGTGTATCGGTCCTCGTATCTTCCAACAACGTAGTACTGTTCTTTAATGGAATCCCTGAAGGAATCCCATGTGGGGGTGACCAAAAATCTTGCATATTCCTCTATGGCCCTTTTTCTAAAAGTAAGTATCCCACTAGTCCTTAACATGGGGGATAACCTTCAGGAGTTAAAAAAGAATCATTTCCCTATCGGAATATTTGTGGACCAAAAAATACCCTTCCAGCATATTCAACCATTTATCTACAACATCTGCATCTATCAATCCTTCAAATAATGGAATATCAAAATTTACTTGTGCCTTGAAGGGGGTTGCATGGATGCTTGATGAATATGTGTCTCCCTTGGGTAGCCGCCGAAGGATATGTGCAAAGTTGTCCATCATTTTGTTCTTTTGTCATGCAAGGGATTCCTTGAGAAACATTTTAAAAGTATCTTATCCTCCATCATATTTCTTCTCATCCCCCATGGGTTTTTTTCAGGCTTAGCAAGGTTGGTCTTTCAAAGGCGTGACTAGTTTGAGTCTCAACTTCTTGTACCTAGATCTTGTCAGGGACATGCGTGAAGAAAAATAAATGAAGAGAAGACCACTCTGAAACCCCTAATATGAATTTATGAGAAAAATGAAAGGAATAAGAGATTGAGTACATTAACATGGAGATATGAAGAAAAACAACAGATATCCAGTGAACAATAACTTCTATTGAATAAATAAAATAGGTTGAAACTGTAAAACTACAAAAATGGAAACAACTTGCTTGAATGGTGGTAGTTATATTTGAGAAAAGATGTTTCTTTCTATACACATCTGTCTAAACAGAATGATTACATTGAGGCTCCAGATGCCTTTTTAACATCACTCATAAATTCCAAAATCTTACACATCAAAAAACCTAACCCTAGGAGATGAAATGCCAAAATTTATGTGGGCCCCGATCAGTAAGTTGGTACCTCAACTTCTCAGGGTCATAACTTTTGCATACAACCTTCTTTTTAGGCACACGATAGCCCGTTGGAAAGGTATTTTTGAGAAATATACATTATGCTATCAAACTTTGACTTTGTCTATAGTTTGATTATGGCAAGCCAAAAAAACATTGTTTAGGGCCCAAAAATGGCCCTAGAAGTACAGAAAGATGTACTGGCATGAAAACTTCCAAAATAATCTAGTTGGATTAGGTGGGTAGCCACCAATATCCACTTGGAAACTATGTAGGTATTCATACAACTCTGGAAGTGTAGCACCCACAATTACAAAGAAACACAAAAGAATGTGTTGATCTAAAAATTGTTAAGAGGAGCCAGTTGGAATAGGTGGGTGGCCACCAATATCCACCCCAATCAGACCTCCCCTCTTAGGAAGTAATAGTCTCCATTGCATTGAGATCCCGCAATAGGTGAGGAACATTATGTTGAATTTGTCCCTAGGTGATCCACTTTCCTTGGTGTAGGAGCTGCCCTACCTTGAAAACCCAATAAATATGGATCCTCTGTTGGCGAGTGCCTTTGACCTGTGTGTCAATTATCTGATCAGTGGATTCCTATTCCATGTAGTCAGGTTTGAGCTATATTGGTGTCAACTATTCTACAATATCTTAGGTGTCCAATATTGGTGGAAAATATGGCCAAAGGAGGTCCACATTGAACACTGGATGCAAGCCAAGGAAGGGTGGAGTGTTGAGTTCAAAATCATTGCTACCCACAACCTTGGTGATAGTGTAAGGACCATACAGAAGTGGGTGGAGCTTCCGATGGGGCTTTGTAAGGCGCTCTTTCTAAAAATGTAACCAGACCTTGTCTCCCACCTGAAACTAGTGTGGTACCTAGTTTTTATCATGGAGTTTCTTTTACTTAACATTGGCTTGCTGCAAAATCTCATGGACTTGTTGGAAGATGTGATGAATCCGCTCGATGAATCTGGTGGATTATTCAGCGTCATACAGAACATGGAAATATTCTTCCCATTTGGTTTCAAGAGGTAGTGCAACATATATGGGACCCAAGTTTTGGAATCCTATCCCTACCTGAAATGGGATATGGCTTGTGTAACTATGAAGATCCTTGTTGTAGCTGTGTTGAACATAGGGAAGACTCACATCCCATGTATGTGGATGCTTAGAGTTGTACATCCACATGATTTTCAAAATCAGCTGATTGACGACCTTTGTTTGGTCATCGGTTTGGGGGTGGAAAGTAGTGGATTTAGTGACCTTGGTGTCCAACAGTCACCAAAGACTCGACCAAAATGTGATGAAGAACCTCTTGTCCCGATTTGAGGTGATGGTATGTGGTATCCCAAAATGGACCCACACATGTTAGAAGAAGATCTTCACAACATCTGTCATTGTGATGCTCTTCTTATAGGCTATGATAATGGCCATACTCAAAAGATGATCAACTGCCACAAATACACAATCATTTTCATGCCCGGTGGACGGAAGGCCAGACCTGTAATCCATTGAGATGGATTCCCAAGGCCTCTCGAGAGTAGGAAGAGGGGTGTATAAGAATTTCTTCTTGATGGTTGGCTTGGAAATGGCATAGGAAGTGCAAGATCGGATATACTTGTTGAATTTTTGGCCAATAAAAATGTTTATGTAGAATGGACACAATTTTCTCCAAGCCAAAATGTCCTGCCATTCGACTGTACTGAGACTCCCAATTTATCATTGCATGCTCTCTTGTGGGAACACAGATCTAGCCCAGATGGCATAACATTCCATATTGGATGTGAAAATAGGTGACATTCTCTATTGTACCCAAGAGCTGATAGGTGGTGGAAAAGTCAGGGTCATGTTGATAAAGTTGGGGCCACTCAGATGCCTCATGCCCATAGGAATGGAGCATTGTGGTGAGTGCAGAAATGGGAGGGTGACTAAGGTAGTCAGTGACATGATTTGATCATTGTTTTATACTTTATGTTGAGATGGAACTTTTGTAGGTATGTGGACCAATTTTGATGGTGGTCCTTCTACAACTACCCCTATTTTTGTATGAACTGTAGAGGCTTGTGATCAGTGTGGATGATTGTCTCCTTTCCTAGAATGTAATGTTTCCATTGATATAAGTCTTACACAATAAATACATTTCTTTGTCATATGTGGGGTATTTCCAAATAGTATCTGAGAGTGTCTCACTATGGTATACTATTGGATGACCATGCAAAGTGAGAATTGTGTCAACAACATAGTTAGTGGAATCAGACTCATTGTCGAATGGTTGTCGCAGATCAGGTAAGGAGAGTACTAGAGTTGACCACAAGCAATGCTTAAGATCAACAAATGATTGTTGTTGTGCCTACCCTGATGCAGAATTTTCCTTGCCACCACCCTTGGTTACTTGGATGAGGACCCATGTAATACAGGAGAATCCCAACAAGAGCCTTCGATAGAAGTTGGCAAGTCCTAAGAAGCTTCAAAGCTCGGTTAGTGTGGTCAGGGCTGACCAGTCATGAATGACTTAGATTTTAGCTAGATCCACATGTATGCCAACATCATCAACAATGTATCCCAAGTATTGGACCATGTTCATGCCAAAGGATCATTTCTCCAAGTTGACATATATCTTGTATTATCGTAGAGTGCCCAAACCCTATTCAATATACTGCATGTGCTCCTCCCAAGTTTTGCTGAAGATGAGGATGTCATACATATATACAACCACAAAAGAGTTGGTGAAGGGTCTTAATACATCATCCATCAATCTCATGAAAGTTGTTGGTGCATTTGTTAAACCAAATGGCATGACCAGCCATTCGAAGAGACCTTATTTAGATTTGAAAGTTGTCTTCCAGACATGTTTTGGTTCTATGGGAACTTGGTGGTATCCATACTTTAGGTTAATCTTGTTGAATAACTTTTATCCCTTGAGTTGGTCAAGAAGGTCATCAATTCAGGGAATTGGGTATTGGTTCCTGACTGTGATTTTGTTTAATGTTATGTAATCAATGTAGAGCCACCAGGTCCCATATTTATTCTACACTAGCATGATCAGGCTTCCGCAAGGGCATGATCTAGGTCAGATGTTCCCCTTTTGCAACAGCTCTTAGATATGGTGCTTGATTTCATCATTTTCCATCAGCAAGTGAGGATAGACTGGTCCATTAGGCAGCGGGGCATCAAGGGTTAGATCAATTGGATGATTGACTTGGTAGTGCATTGGTAACCCGATGGGTGAGAAGAAGATGTCTATGTACTTTTCCACAATCCCGTCCACTTGATTCTACTACAAAGAGAGGCTCTGTGTAGATGTATTAGATTTGGCAATGACCTTTTGCTTAGTGCAAGCATGGATCACAAATAAGACAAACTTCCTGGTCTGTGAAATGAACTAACTGCATAAGCAGCGATACCTATGGTATTATGTACAATTTACTACCAAAAGTAATAATAATACTGTGGAGTATAGACTCATACACAACATGTCACTTACACAAATATGGAAGGCCTAAAAAAAAAAATAAAAAAATTCAAAGGAATCAATATCACACAACACCTCATCTTTGAAGGGGTTGATGTTGTAGGGAAGACGACACAGTTAGTTGACATGGATATGTCATCCTTGGTGAATCCATCTGATGGTGTAGGGTTGCAGGTGTTGTTTTATTGACATCTCTAACCAATTGATGACCTCTACTGAAATCAGGTTCTTCTGATTGCCACTAATGACAATGAAATGCGGTGGAGTCCCCTTTACCCACATTTGTGAGTTAAAGAGGATTTTCCCTTCCTCTAGTTCTTCTGGTTCACTTGGTTGGAATTTGGTGGTAGCGACAGTGGAAACGAGTTCTACATTAATAATATGATTCCCACTTTATAGATTTGATTCGGAGTCAAAATATTCCTCTGAATTTGAATCTTTCATCTTGACCACCAATGACTTTTTGGAGTGACATTCTTCGATGATGTGCCAAGAGATTTTATGGTATTCAAACCATTTTTTTGTGTCCTTCTTTGACTTATCATTAACCTTATTGGGTTGCGGCTTGGACTGGTTGTCTTGAGAGTGACCATATTTTCTTTGTCCCTTGTTTTGTGGGTTGGGGATCCTTTTCCCTGCTTCGGCTGTGAGGAGTTTGTAGATCCAAACTCTCACCTCTTCTTCTTAAATGTCTACTCGATCTTGACAACATATCTATAAGTTGCACCTAATGATGTGATGTCTAGAAACTCCATTTATGTTTGAATGTATCTATGAAGACAATTGCGGTATTTGAGCACCAGATGTCATTCAGAGTATTTGATACCCAATTTGGTGCACAGGGTATTCAAAATATTGGTGAAATCTAGTACTATCTGGTCCCTTTCCTAACGCAGCATGGTCCATCTTTTGTATCAATCCTCGTATCTTCCAACAGGGTAGTACTATTCTTTAATGGAATCCCTGAAGGAATCCCATGTGGGGGTGACCACAAATCTTGCATATTCCTCTATGGCCCTTTTCTCAAAGTAAGTATCCCACTAGACCTTAACATGGGAGATAGCCTTCAGGAGTGAAAAAATAATCATTTCCCTATCGGAAAATTTGTGGACCAAAAAATACCCTTTGATTAGATTCAACCATTTATCTACAACATTTGCATCTATAAATCCTTCAAATAATGGAATATCAAAATTTACTTGTGCCTTGAAGGGGGTTGCATGGACGCTTGATGAATATGTGTCTCCTATGGGTAGTCACTGAAGGATATGTGCAAATTTGTCCATCATTTTGTTCTTTTGTCATGCAAGGGATTCCTCGAGAAACATTTTAAAAGTATCTCCTCCTCCATCATATTTCTTCTCATCCCCCATGGGTTTTTTTTGGGCTTAGTAAGGTTGATCTTTCAAAGGCGCGACTAGTTTGAGTCTCAACTTCTTGTACCCAGATCTTGTCAGGGACATGCATGAAGAAAAATAAATGAAGAGTAGATTGCTTTGAAACCACTGATATGAATTTATGAGAAAAATGAAAGGAAAAAGAGACTGAATACAATAACATGGAGATACAAAGAAAAACAATAGATATCTAGTGAACAATAACTTCTATTGAATAAATAAAATAGGTTGAAACTGTAAAACTACAGAACTGACAACAACTTGCTTGAATGGTGGTAGTTATATTTGAGAAGAGATGTGGCTTTCTACACACATTTGTCTGAGCAAAATGATTACATTGAGGCTCCAGAGGCCTTTCTAACATTACTCATGAATTCCAAAATCTTACACATCCAAAATCCTAACCTTGGGAGATGAAATGCCAAAATTTATGTGGGCCCCGATGGGTAAGTTGGTACCTCAACTTATTAGGTTTGTAACTTTTGCATACAACCTTATTTTTAGGCACACCCTATCCATTTGGAAAGGTATTTTCGAGAACTATACATTATGCTATCAAAATTTGACTTCGTCTATAGTTTGATTATGGGAAGCCAAAAAAACATTGTTTAGGGCCCAAAAATGGCCCTAGAAGTACAGAAAGATGTATTGACATGAAAACTTCCAAAATAAACCAGTTGGATTAGGTGGGTAGCCACCAATCTCCACTTGGAAACTATGTAGGTATTCATACAACTTTGGAATTGTAGCACCCACAATTACAAAGAAATACAAAAGAACTTGTTGATCTAAAAATTGTTAAGAGGATCTAGTTGGAATAGGTGGGTGGCCACCAATATCCACCCTGATCAGACCTCCACTCTTAGGAAGTAATAGTCTCCATTACATTGAGATCCCCCACTAGGTGAGGAAAATTCTATTGAATTTTTCCCTGGGTGAGCCACTTTCCTTGGTGTAGGAGCTGCCCTAACTTGAAAACCCAATAAAAATGGATCCTCTGCTGGCGAGTTCCCTTGATCTATGTGTCCATTACCTGATCAGTGGATTCCTATTCCATGTAGTCAGGTTTGAGCTATGTTGGTTTCAACTATTCTACAATCTTTGAGGTGTCCAATATTGGTGGAAAATATGGCCGAAGGAGGTCCACATTGGACACTGGGTGCAAGCCAAGGTAGGGTGGAGTGTTGAGCTCAAAATCATTGCTACCCACAACCTTGGTGATAGTGTAAGGACCATACAGAAGTGGGTGGAGCTTTCAATGGGACCCTGTAAGGTGATCTTTCTTCAAAAGGTAACCAAACCTTATCTCCCACCTAAAACTTGTGTGGTACCCAGTTTTTATCATGGAGTTGCTTGTACTTAGTATTGGCTTTCTGCAAAATCTCATGGACTTGTTGGCAGATGTTTTGAATCCGCTCAATGAATCTGGTGGACTTTTCAGTGTCATAATAAACATGGAAATATTATTCCCATTTGGTTTCAAGAGGTAGTCCAACATCTATGGGACCCAAGGGTTGGAATCCTATCCCTACCTGAAATGGGACATGGATTGTGGAACTATGGAGAGCCCTATTGTAGTTGTGTTGAACATAGGGAAGACTCACATCCCATGTATGTGGATGCTTAGAGTTGTACATGTAAATGATTTTCACAATCATTTGATTGACGACCTTTGTCTAGCCATCAGTTTGGTGTTGGAAAGTATCGGATTTAGTGACCTTGGTTTCCAACAGTCACCAAAGACTCAACCAAAATGTAATGAGGAACCTATTGTCCCGATTTGAGGTAATGGTATGTGGTATCCCACAACAAACCCACACATGTTAAAAGAAGATCTTGGTAGTATCTATTGTTGTGATTCTCTTCTTGTAGGCTATGATAATGGCCATATTCAAAAGACGATCAACTACCAAAAATACACAAATGCTTGGTGGATGGAAGGCCAGACATGCAATCCATAAATATGGATTCCTAAGGCCTCCTGAGAGTAGGAAGAGGGGTGTATAAGCCTTTATTGTTTATGGTTGGCTTGGAAATGGCACATGAAGTGCAAGATCAGATATACTTGTTTAATTTTTGGCCAATAAAAATGTTTCTATAGAATGGCCACAGTTTTCTCCACACCAAAATGTCCTACCATCCGACTGTATTGAGCCTCCCAAATTATCTTTGCATGCTCGCTTGTGGGAACCAAGAGGTGGACCAGATGGCATAACATTCCATCTTGGATGTGAAAATAGGTGACATTCTCTCTTGTATCCAAGAGTTGATAGGTGGTGGAAAAGTCAGGGTGATGTTGATAAAGTTGGGGCCACTCAAATGCCTCATGCCCATAGGAATGGAGCACTGTGGTGAGTGCAACAATGGGAAGGTGACTAAGGTAGTCAACAACATGATTTGATAATTGTTTTATACTTGATGTTGAGATCAAACTTTTGTAGGTATGTGGATAAATTTTGATGGTGGTCCTTCTACAACTTCCCCTGTGCCTGTATGAACTGTAGAGGTTTTTGATCAGTGTGGATGATTGTCTCCTTTCCCAGAATGTAATGTTTCCATTGACAGAAGTCTTACACAACAAATAAATTTCTTTTTCATACTTGGGTATTTCCAAACAATATTTGAGAGTGGCTCACTATCGTATACTATTGGATGACCATTCAGAGTGAGAATTGTGTCGACAACATAGTTAGTGGCATCAGACTCAGTCTCGAATGGTTTTTGTAGATAAGGTAAGGAGAGTACTGGGGTTGACCACAAGCAATGCTTCAGATCAACAAATGATTGTTGTTGTTCCTTCCCTCATGAGTAATTTTCCTTGCCACTGCCCTTGGTTACTTGGATGAGGACCCATGAAATATGGGAGAATCCCAACACGAGACTTCGATAGAAGTTGGCAAGTCCAAAGAATCTTCGAAGCTCGGTTAGTGTGCTCAAGGCTGGCCAGTCACAAATGACTTGGATATTATATGGATCTAAATGTACCCCATGATCATCAACAATGTATCCCAATTATTGGACCATGTTCATGCCAAAGGATCATTTCTCTAAGTTGACATATATCTTGTTTTGTCGCAGAGTGCCCAAAACCTGTTGAATATATTGCATGTGCTCTTCCCAATTTCTATTGAAGATGAGGATGTCATACAGATATACCACCACAAAATAGTTGGTGAAGGGTTTGAATATATCATCCATCAATCTCATGAAAGTTGTTGGTGCATTTTTTAAACCAAAGGGCATGACTAGCCATTCAAAGAGACCTTCTTTAGATTTGAAAGTTGTCTTCCAGACATGTTTTGGTTCTATGGGAACCTATTGGTAGCCATACTTTAGGTCAATCTTGTTGAAGAACTTTTATCCCTTGAGTTGGTCAAGAAGGTCATCAATTCGGGGAATTGGGTACTGGTTCCTGACTGTGATTTTGTTTAATGTTATGTAATCAATGCAGAGCCACCAGGTCCTGTCTTTCTTCTACACTAGAATGATTAGGCTTCCGCAAAGGGAGGAGCTAGGTTGGATGTTCCCCTTTTGCAACAACTCTTAGATATGGTGCTTGATTTCATCATTTTCCATCAGTAAGCGAGGATAGACTGGTCCATTAGGTAGCATAGCACTGAGGGTTAAATCAATTGGATGATTGACTTGGCAGTGCATCAGTACCCCGATGGGTGAGAAGAAGATGTCTCTATAATCTTCCACGATCCTGTCCACTTGATTCTGCTGCAAAGAGAGGCTCTGTGTAGAGGTATTAGATTTGGAAATGACCTTCTTCTTACTGCAAGCATCGATCACAAATAAGACAAAATTCCTGGTCTGTGAAATGACCTTACTGCATAAGCAACGATACCTATTGTATTATGTACAATTTACTCCCAAAATTAATAATAATACTATGGGGTATAGACTCATACACAACATGTCGCTTCCACAAATATGGAAGGCCTAAAAGAAAATAAAAAAATTCGAAGGAATCAATATCACACAATACCTCATCTTTGAAGGGCTTGATGTTCTAGGGTAGATGACACAATTGGCTGACATGGAGATGCCATCCTTGGTGAAGATATCCGATGGTGTAGGGTTGCAGGTGCGATTTTATTGACAGTTCTAACCACTTGATGACCTCTACTGAAATCAGGTTCTTTTGACTGCCACTAACGACAATGAAATGCAACAGTCCCCTTTACCCACATTTGTGAGCATGGATGATTTTAGGGGCTAAATTTTGCACATGGGTTAATTTTCCATGGTTTTTCCAAAAACAAGATTGGCTATTTTAAAAATGATTCGCCCAAATTCTATAGGATAAAATTATTTTACCTTAAAAATCACCAAAATTTTATAAAAACTATATTAAATACTTAGAAATTTGAATATTTTTACAAAATATCACCAATCATTTATAGTTAGCATGTGAAGGATTAGTAAGATTCACCAAGGTTTCTAAATTTTAAAATAAATTTTCAGCCTTAAAATCATCCCTGTTTGTGAGTTAAAGAGGCTTTCCCCTTCCTCTGGTTCTTCTGGTTCGCTTGGTTGGAATTTGGTGGTAGCGACAGTGGAAGTGGCTTCGACATCGATAATATGATTCCCACTTTATAGATTTGATTTGGAGTGAGAATATTCCTCTGAATCGAAATCTTTCAGCTCGACCACCAATGATTTCTTGGAGCGACATTCTTCGGTGATGTGCCAAGGGATTTTATGGTATTCAAACCATTTTCTCATGTCCTTCTTCGAATTATCATTAACCTTATTGGGTTGTGGCTTGGACTAGTTGTCCTGAGAGAGACCATATTTTCTTTGTCCCTTGTTTTGTGGGTTGGAATCCTTTTCCCTGCTTCGGCTATGAGGAGTTCATATATCCAAACTCTCACCTCTTCTTCTTAAATTTCTTCTTGATCTTGACAACATATATATAAGCCGCACCTAATTATGTGATGTCTAGAAAATCCATTTATGTTTGAATGTATCTATGCAGACAATTGCAGTATTTGAGCACCAGATGTCGTTCAGAGTATTTGATGCCCAATTTGGTGCACAGGGTATGGAAATTATTGGTGAAGTATGGTACTGTCTAGTCCCTTTCCTAACACAATGTGGTCCATCTTGTGTATTGGTCCTCCTAGATTCCAACAGGGTAGTATTGTTCTTTAATGGAATCCCTAAAGGAATCCCATGTGGGGGTGATCACAAATATTTCAGATTCCTCTATGGAACTTTTCTGAGAGTAAGTATCCTTCCATTCCTTAACATGGGGGATGGCCTTCAAGAGTGCAAAAGTAATATTTTCGTTGTAAAAAAAATTGTGGACCGAAAAATACCCTTCGAGCAGATTCATCCAATTATCTACAACATCCACATCTATCAGTACTTAAAATAATGGAATATCAAAATTTACTTGTACCTTGAAGGAGTTTGCATGGCCACTTGTCTCCTATGGGAATTCGTCGAAGGATCTATGAAAAATTGGCCATCATTTCATTCCTTTCTCGCGGAAGGGATTCCTCAAGCAACATGCTAAAAGGATATCCTACACCATCATATTTCTTCTCATCCCCCATGGGTTTTAGTCAGGCTCAGTGTGTCTGATATTTCAAAGGCTCGACTAGTTCGAGTGCCAACTTGTTGTAGCTAGATCTTGTCGGGGACATGCACGAAGAAAAATAAATGAAGAGCAGACTACTCTGATACCAATGATCCAGATTTATGAGAAGAATGAAAGGAATAAGAGACCAAATACAAAAAAAAAAAAAGATACAAAGAGAAAAAACATATATCGAATGAACAATAACTTCTATTGAATAAATAAAATATGTTGAAACTGTAAAACTGCAAAACTGGAAACAACTTTCTTGAATGGTGGCATCTATCTCTAAGAAGAGATTTGGGTTGATACATGCATCCATTTGAGTAGAATTATTACAATGAGGCTCCAGAGACATTTTTAACATTATTCATGAATGAAAATAACCTAGACATCGAAAATCCTAACCCTAGGAGATGAAATGCCAAAAGTTATGTGGGCCCAATGGGTAATTTGGTACCTCAAATTACTAGGGTCGTAAATTTTGTATACAACCTTCGTTTCAGGCATGTGATATCCCATTGGAAAGGTATTTTCGAGAACTACACATAATGTTGTCAAATTTTGACTACGTCTACAGTTTGACTATGGCAGGCCAAAAAAAATTTTGCTTAGGGCCTCGAAATGGCCCTCGAAGTACATAAATATGTAATGACATACAAAATTAAAAAATAAGCCAGTTAGATTAGGTGGGTAGCCACCAACCTTCACCTGGAAATTGTGTACAAATTCGGATAGCCCCATAAGTGTAGAACCCACAATTAAAAAGAATTACAAAAGGACATTTTAATCTAAAATTTGTCAAGAGGAGCCAGTTGGAGAGAGGAAATGGATAGAGAATTCATTCAAAGACTCCTACATATACATCATTAGCAAAGGAATAGTGAGTCCAAATGGGAAATGAATATATCAAAATTCAACTTGGTTTAATGATTGTCGAGATAGACTGTCTTCAACAAAGAAGGAGATGGGAGTGGATGTTGAGTAGAAGATTAAAATTTAGATAATGTAGAAAATCAATGAGTAGAATGTTTTTTTGAAGGAATAAATGAGCCAAAACTAGAACTAGATATAACTAGTGCTAATAGCCAAGAGCTAGATTCAAAGCCATATTCCAAATAAACAAACAAAAGTACACTTAACAATATGAAGAATCAATCCAAAATGATCAAGTCCAATATTAGTCCCAAAATATTCAACAAGGTGGAAGAGTGAAAGAATATTTATCATCATGTTAAGCTACTGAATAAGAGAATTTTAGTAAGTTGGAAAAATGAGAGTTATCGTCACTAAGTTTTTGAAATATTCATACTTTTGGAGGACCAAAAGTTCTTCAGTGGGAAGGTGTGATCTAGGAGGATATGGAATGCTCAAAGAGGTCTAGGAGGATCCATAAATGATAAAAAATTGATCGAATCAAATTCTCTATAAAAGGACTTCATTTCATAGAGCTCAACAATAGCTTTCCAATGGTGCAAAAAGTGCCTCAAACAGAGTTCATATGCAAAATATATATCCAGACAAAGTTTTGGTCGACAAGGTCAAAAGTCAAAGTCAAGGTAACAAGTGGCATCACTGGAAGGGTGACACATGGAACAACCATATATACTTTTTGAAACTTGATGCAGGATGATACTCGCGACCACCACCTCGTGCTCCTGCTCACAGGATCGTTCAAATTCCCCTTTGAGCTGAATTAGCTCATTCGATTCCCTGCTGGAATCTCTGATGAAAACTCGATCCACAGGTCCTTTAATTCCCTGTCATGGCCTCTTCACACACCTGTGACCTTTTCTTGATTCTTAATTTTGGGTTTCGGGGTTTCATGATTCTCGATGTCATGAATCTCTGACCTCACGATCTCTCGATCACCGATTTTTTGATACGTCTTTCGGTCTCAGCCCCTCCTGGCTATGCCCTGGTCCATGTGATCTCTTCTCATAAGACTGCAGCCTTACCTCCTTCTCAGGGTTTCAGACTTTCAAGTGCCGAAACGCACTTGTCCTCAGGATCCGCGATCCGTCGAATCCCGATGTGCTCCAACTCCCGCTAGTCCCCTGGGCTAGACTTTTGGATCCATACGACCTCCCTCTATATGACCGCAGTCATACGACCTATCGGGACTTCAGGGTTTCAAATGTTGAAATGCATTTTCCCATGAGACTGTCGATCCCTCGAATTTTGATTCTCCGTTATGCTGACAGCTGGCCCCACAAATGGCACTTCCCTCCTTTTGGGGTTTCACACTTCACAATTCCGAAGTGTATGGATTTCTCGTCCATGGGATTCTTGATATCCCGATCCGTGATTTCCGAATGTGGCTTCTCCTATTAGGACCTTTTCCGAAGGCCTCGTTCGCTGCCACGCATCCTCTTCAGATGGACGGCTTTGATCACCTCTCGCGATTTCATGACTCCAAATGTCAATTTCCTCTCTTCCTCCAGAATCTTGATATTACGATATGAGAAATGCCAACAGGCTCTTGATTTTTACCACCTATCTTGATGGATGGATGGCTCTGGATGTATCAGGGTTTTCACTATGGATTTCCCCGACCCTTTGTCCATGGGATCTCCAATATCTCTAACTCTGATCCTCTGGCTTGACTTTTTTTTATCGGTACTTTTCCCCGATGGTCTGGATCTCCGCCACGTGCCCCAGTAGATGGACATCCCTGATCCAATCTCGCTATTTTAGGATTTTCAATACCCCAATGAAAGAAATTCTCTATCAAATCCAAACCCCAATAGCTGATGTACCGATGGGTCGCTCGATCTCGCCCAGGTGTCCCAACTGACGGACGACTCAAATCAGTTCAGGGTAATTTCCCATGGAAATTCCCGATCTGATGTCATCGAGACTTATGATTTCCAAATATGCGAAACCCTGATGAGCCAACCCTCCTTTCGGGATTTCTCCTCCTGCTCACGAGCTTAACCCTCACGCAAATTCTGTCAGATCCGACGACTGATGGGTGATTTTCTCAAGATATGAC
This sequence comes from Picea abies, assembly GCA_900067695.1. NCBI lineage: Eukaryota > Viridiplantae > Streptophyta > Pinopsida > Pinales > Pinaceae > Picea > Picea abies. Next base: position 21,795 of record CBVK0101162735.1, read on the forward strand.
AGTTCATATCATATCTTCTCCTGCACGCTCTCTGGACATGAAATCAATGATCCATATCTCGATCTCAAACTGATCTGATGGTTGTTGTGGCCCCTTCTGAGCTTCTGCACCTGAATCCTCAAAGGATTCTTTGACTCCTACGCCTCTGTAGATTCTTCACGCACACACAATGCTATATCTCCTGAGCTTCTCATATGCTCAGACCCTTAAGGAATTCTATCCTTCTTTCTTCTCCTACAGATGGAGAATGTTAGATGCCCTCCTGGCTATCCCTCACTCAAACAACCTCTTACTGAGCCTGTAGGGTGTTCAAAAACCCTATGAAGATCCCTTAGTAGATTCTTCCTTCAAATCATAGAACTCAAAAGAGTTCTCTTCTCTTCTATGTCTGTCTACACAATATCTCAATGCCCACCTGGCAGAGTATCTTCTCCCAGAACGTTCAACAATTCTATCCTCCTATGCACCTTTGCACCTGCTCAATGCCCACCTGGCAGAGCTCTCAGAATCCTCAGTGATTCTGTTTCTTAAGAACTCACAACAGAGTTCTTCTTCAGCACCCTGTGCCTGTGCTCAATGCCCACATGGTAGAGCTTCACAGAATCCACAGCAGAATTCTGTCTGCAACTGTGTCTCTCATACATAGCCTTGCCTCCAAGGTATTCAACAACCTTGAGGTATTCCCTAAGTTGTTGATTCTAGTTCTTATGCCACAACATGTCTTTGTCTGACTCTACAGAATTCAGAAGTGCAACCTTTGTGCACGGCTATCAGAACCCACAACATTCTGTCACACCCTCCTGGTATGAAGCCTCAAAGACCTCTCAACCCTGAAATCAAACACATTCCTGCAAATGCATGATAAAAACATACATCTACAACATAAATATGAACACTCACAGACATTCATTGAACATATGAATACATGTAGGAAAAACTGCTTCTGTTATATTAAATGGAAAATGCTTGTTTTTACAAGGTGTTCCTGAGCATGGCCTGTAACAAGGTCTCGAATATTCTCTCCTCTGCTCTCTACATGTAGATTCTAACTCAACTACAACAAAACTCTACTCCACTCTACCACTCTACAAAATAAGATATGAAATCTCTTTTACCTGAGGGGGCTCTTCGATCTCTTCCCTCCAACCTACCTACCCTATTCAATTACATTGAATGGGCTGTCTAGTCTAGCATCTGGATCTAGATCTCAACCTTATAAAAATTAAAGGCCGATCTACTCTACGCCTACACAAAGGCATCACTTCATAGCTCACCATCTTAATCATTAAATTACATTGAATTCAAAATAAAAGATGGGGGCTACGCATCTCTTCAACATTGAATGCGTGCGCTCGACATGGCTGGCTGGCTGGCTAGCTGGCTGACATGGAGAGATGGTCCTGCATCATACTTCTCAGATGAAAAAATCATGAGCTCTTGCTCATGAGCTTCCCATCTCAGCTGTGGGAATCCTCCTAGATCCCAAATCATTCTCTGGAGTTGTTCATCCACTCCATTCTTCTGCTACTTCTGCATTGCTACTGCTGTTGCTGCTTCCTTCTTCCTGTTCAGCCTCTCCTTGCTGATAGTGTCTACTGATTGGATCATCATCTCCATGATATCTTCGATCACTTCGTCCAGTTGCTCCCATGGCTAGATCTGCTCATGCAGTCTCCTCAGCTGCAAATTTTTTTGGCACATGAGAAGATTATCATGATCTCCCATGCCTCCTTCATCAGTTTCCAACTTCACCTATTGGATGTGCATGCCTTGCACCACTACCCTTCTCTCCAGGGCTTCAATTTGTTCCCACAAATCAACAAAACAAATGTTGTCTGACTCTTCTTCTTCTGCTGCTGCAAACTCCCATGTTGCAGTCTTTTCGGTCTCCTGGCTAAAAATACTGAGCCATTCCTTAGAATGCTCATCACCCTCTCCTGCTTCTTCTACTTTTAGCTTCAGTGCTACAGCTTCCTCAGCTTCCTGGCTGAAAGCATTGAGAAACTCCTCAGAATGCTCATTTTCTTCATCTCCTTCTTGGGCATCTTCAGATATCTGCTCCAATTCTTCTTCCCTGATAGTCACGACTGACTGTTCTTCTGCTACTGTCACATCATCTGCAACACAGACTTCTGCCTCCTCCTCGGTGAATGGTATGAATATCTTGATTCCCCCAATCATCATAAGATCCCTCAGATCCTCCTCCTTTTTCAACTGCACCTGCTGATCCAAATTTATCTCTGAATTTATGAGACCCTCAGATAGTCTCATATTCTCTGTCAGCTCTTCTGGCTGATCAAACTCACCTGTTCATCCCTACCCACTTGGAAATATGGGATCTATTCACTGCCCTTCTGGCAGATTATGAGATCAACTGATCCCATCTTCATCAGCACCGCTTGCTGAATTGAACTCACCTCTGAGTCCATGAGACTTTCATATAGTCTCGAATGCTCCTCTCAGTCCACCTAGAAATCTAAGATGCTTTCATTGTCCTCCTGGTAGTCTTCGAGATCCCACAACAACCTTGTTTCATTGCCCAGCTGGCAATGTGAAATTCCTTGGATGTCCTCTTAACAGTCCGTGAGATCCCACAACGATCTTATCTCATTTCCCACCTGGAAAGCTGGAATTTCTTCTCTGCCCTCCTGGCAGTTCTTGAGATCCTCAGCCGATCCCATTTCACTCTCCTCATCGAGAATGTCCCCAGTCTCTAGTTCACATACCTGAAACATTTCTTCTTCTGGTCCATTGAGGTTTTCAGCATACCTCAACCACCCTCTTAACAACCTATGCTATATTCTAGCCATCAACTCCTTGATTGGCCATCTTGATTTTTCCTTCTTCATGGGCCATTCATATACCCATATTAGCTTGGCTTTCTACTGCATCCATAGTTTAAGATTTTCTATGTCTGCCCTTATTTCAGCGAGCTCTCTATCCACTTATGCAAGATTTTCTGCCTTGCTCTTCTTCCCAGCATGCCTATGGCCTTCAATAGTCATGGCGTTGTCTTTGTCTGCTCTCCTAGAAAACCTATTGTTGTCACTCTACATCAAGAGTGTTACCAGCTTCATCCTACAGTCCTTCTGACTACCTTTGTGATTGCTGCCTACCTGCAAACAATTGCCACAGAGTCTCCAACGCTCTGTCTTCTTTTATATCCTCTGTTTGCAATATACAAACAGAATCCCGCTCTGATACACAACCACTTGATGCATATCAGAGTTCTCTTTACCTCTTCCTACCTTGTCCTGCCTGAAATATATAGACAAGAACAAGGCTCTGATACCACTTGATGCAGGACGATACTCACAACCACCACCTCGCGCTCCTACTCACAGGATCATTCAAATTCCCCTTTGAGATGAATTAGCTCATTCGATTCCCTGCTAGAATCTCTGATGAAAACCTGATCCACAGGTCCTTTAATTCCCTGTCACGGCCTCTTCACGCACCTATGACCTTTTCCCGATTCTTAATTTCAGGTTTCGGGGTTTCATGATTCTTGATGTCACGAATCTCTGACCCCACGATCTCTCAATCACTGATTTTACGATATGCTCTTTTGGCCTTAGCCCCTCCTGGCTATACCCTGGTCCATGTGACCGCTTCTCATAAGACCGCAGCCTTACCTCCTTCTTGGGATTTCAGACTTTCAATTGCCGAAATGCACTTTTCCTCAGGATCCGCAATCCGTCAAATCCCGATGTGCTCCAACTCCTGCTAGTTCCCTGGGCTAGACTTTTGGATCCATACGACCTCCCTCTATATGACCGCAACCATACCACCTATCAGGACTTCAGGGTTTCAAGTGATGAAATGTGTTTGCCCATGGGACTGCCGATCCCTTGAATCCCGATTCTCCGCTATGCTAACAACTGGCCCCACAAATGGCGCTTCCCTCCTTTCGTGGTTTCACACTTTGCAATTCTGAAGTGTATGGATTTCTCATCCACGAGATTCTCAATATCCCGATCCATGATTTCCTGATGTGGCTTCTCCTATCAGGACCTTTTCCGAAGGCCTCGCTCACTGCCATGTGTCCTCTTCAGATGGATGGCTCTGATCGCCTCTCGTAATTTAATGACTCCAAATGTCAATTTCCTCTCGTCCTCCAAAATCTCGATATTCCGATATGCGAAATGCTGACGGGCTCTTGATTTCTATCACCTGTCCCGACGGATAGACAATTCTGAATGTATCAGGGTTTTCACTATGGATTTCCCTGACCCTTTGTCCACGGGATCTCCAATATCCCAAAATCTGATCCTCCAGCTTGACTTTTTTTTATCGGGACTTTTCCCTAGTGGTTTGGATCTCCACCACGTGCCCCAGTAGATGGACAACCCTGATCCAATATCGCTATTTTAGGATTTTCGATACCCCGATGATAGAAATTCTCTGTCAACTCCAAACCCTGGTAGCCGATGTACCGATGGGTCGCTCGATCTCACCCACTTGTCCCAACTGAGGGACGACTCAGATCAGATCCGGGTTATTTCCCATGGAAATGCCCGATCTCATGTCATCGAGACTTCTGATTTCTCGATATATGAAACCCCGATGAGCCAACCCTCCTTTCATGATTTCTCCTCCTGTTCATGAGCTTAACCCTCGTGCAACTTCTGTCAGATCCGACGGCTGACGGGTGATTTTCTCAAGATCTGACGATTTAGATCATCTCTTCTTCTATGCACTCTCTGGACATGAAATCAATGATCCAGATCTTGATCTCCAACCGATCCGACGGCTGTTGTGCCCCCTTCTGAGCTTCTGCACCCGAATCCTTAAAGGATTCTTTGACTCCTGCGCCTCTGTTGATCCTCACACACTTAGACCCTTAAGGAATTATATCCTTCTTTCTTCTCCTACAGACGGAGAATGTTATATGCCCTCCTGGCTATCCCTCACTCAAATAACCTCTTGATGATCCTACAGGGTGTTCAACAACCCTATGAATATCCCTCAGTGGATTCTTCCTTCAAATCACAGAACTCAAAAGAGTTCTCTTCTCTTCTGTGCCTGTCTGCACAATATCTCAATGCCCACTTGGAAGAGTATCTTCTCCCAGAACGTTCAATAGTTCTATCCTCTTATGCACCTCTACACCTACTCAATGCCCACCTGGCAGAGCTCTCAGAATCCTCAGTGATTCTGTTTCTTAAGAACTCACAGTAGAGTTCTTCTTCAGCACCCTGTGCCTATGCTCAATGCCCACTTGGCAGAGCTTCACAGAATCCATAGTAGAATTCTGTCTGCAACTGTGTCTCTCATACATAGCCTTGCCTCCAAGGTATTCAACAACCTTGAGGTCTTCCCTAAGTTTTTGATTCCAGTTCTTGTGTCGCAACACATCTTTGTCTGACTCTGTAGAATTCAGAAGTGCAACCTCTGTGCACGGCTATCAGAACCCGTAGCGTTCTATCACACCCTCCTGGTATGAAGCCTCAAAGACCTCTCAACCCTAAAATCAAACACATTCCTGCAAATTCATGATAACATCATACATCTACAACATACATATGAACACTCACAGACATTCATTCAACATATGAATACATGCAGGAAAAACTGCTTTTGTTATATTAAATGGAAAATGCCTGTTTATACAAGGTGTTCCAGAGCACGGCCTGTAACAAGGTCTCGGCTCTTCTCTCCTCTGCTCTCTACACGCAGATTCTAAATCAACTACAAAAAAACTCTACTCCACTCTACCACTCTACAAAATGAGATATGAAATCTCTTTTACCTGAGGGGGCTCTTCGAGCTCTT
>CBVK0101162744.1:0-25976 GCA_900067695.1 Picea abies
TCAAATCCAGAGGGGGTAGGGTATGTATACCTCCATAGACTTTACCAGTTCTACTTACTTAGTCAGTGAATGATTCTAGTTAGAGCTTTCGACACACTGATGTAGAGGTGGGTGAAGAAAGATGAACAGAACACCGCTGAAAACATGGAATCGATGACCAAAGTGTAGTTTTTTTATGAATACATGTTCTTCTTGTTTGAAGGATGTTGATTCCTTGTTCGAAGGATGCATAAATTTATAAATACATGTTTTCACTTATATTTTGTTGACTATGATTACATTAAGGGAGCACTAAGTAATGTAATTCAGTAACTCTCTTGTTAGAGTTTGATAGATTCAAAACAAAGTTTCAATTTATAAGAAATTAGACTCAAAATAGTTAAAGTTTCAATTTATAAGAAATTTTGATGTTTTTTAAACATTTGTATTAATTTAAAATAAGATCATTCTTAAAATAAAGTTTCAATATGCATGCATAAAACTTAAATAATGATAGAACTATAATCATATAATATTTTCATTATTATGATTTTTCAAATCTTACTTTAAGCATTATTAATATTATTTACTTTAAACAATTTTTCTAATCTAGAAATAAACAATTTAAACTTAAGATTGATTACAAAAATTCTGAGTTAATGGAAAAAAAAAAAAAAAAAAAAAAAAAAAAAAAAAAAAAAAAAAAAGCATAAATGGATTATATTTAGAAAAGTGCCATGTTTTTTTAAAAAAAAAAAAAAAAAAAAAAAAAAAAAAAAAAAAAAAAAAAGCATAAATGGATTATATTTAGAAAAGTGCCATGTTTTTTTTTAATAGAAAATGTATATTATTGATTATTAGTTATCACCATCCTTTCAATATTAATTATATTTTTTATTAATAAATATATGTTTAAGACAAATTTATAGTTTTTTTTTTTAATTGATTTAGATCATAATTTTTTATTTTAATATTAATTGCATCTCTTAATAATAAATAAACAATCAAAATAAATTTGTGTTTTAATATTAATAAATGTAAAAGGTCTGAGTTTAAACATTCTACTAAATGATTTTTTTTTCAATTTTTTTTTGGTTGGGACAAGAAATTATTAGATTTGTTGATTTGACTTATTATTTTTGTATAATCCAAGTGCTTCAAGGTTTTTTTTCAGATCCATTTATGCATTCAGAAATGGATTTTAAACAACAAAAAATAGTGATTAGCTAGGTTGAGTCTATCAAAATTTACACAGTACATCAGGAAGGATTTCCTCTCAGGACCCAACTTACGCACACAACTCATAGCCTCTTATTCCCCACATGCTTGTCCCACCCCGGGAAGTATACACCTTCACTGTTCAACAATCCATCAACTGCTCAAATTCCCTTCCAAGACTTCAACAACAGGCCAAACATGAATCCTCAGAGCTCTGTAGCTACTGCTAGGCTCCCTCCAAGAGAATTCACTTCCCCAACAATCTCACACATAGAGAGAGTCACTCATAGGCCTAAAAACCTGCTTCTTCAATCCACGGGACTGACAACCCACCTCTTCAAACCACAGGCCTGACAACCTGCTTCTTTTGTCCAACTCCTAAGTCAAACAAACCACAGGCCTGACAACCTGCTTCTTTTGTCCAACTCCTAAGTCAAACGGGTAAGGGTGATCGAAGCAACAGAACTCGAGTTTGGCACAGATGATGGCAGCGACAGAAACCATTAAGGCATGATACAGGCTCAAGCAAGTACAGATGCGTGGAAGTTACAAAGGTCAACCATGGAGAAGGTTCAACGATGGAGAGAATGGTTCAGTGCATGGATGCTATGTATTTGAGTGCATGAGTGCGTGAGGAAGGATATCAAGAATGTCGAGTGAACCCCCCACAACAACTGATTTCCCCACATAAAATTGCATGTGCCTTTATTGACACATGGCTCTCCTGGAGTACGAGTCCCTCCACTTGGGATTCATTCCATTTCCAAGAAAAACTTAGGATAAATTAATATCCTCATCACAACCTTTAGAAAATAAAGTCCCTCCACTTGGGATTCATTCCATTTCCAAGAAAAACTTAGGATAAATTAATATCCTCATCACAACCTTTAGAAAATAAATATATATTATTCTCTTGGGTTGAAGCTCTTAAGCTTAGCCCTTTTTCCCTAGTCCCATAGCCTCCTTCCCTTACCCACCTAGTGGAGCTTAGTACCCCATAACTCTTTCTTTGTGGTCGGTCTACACACAACGATGTATTTATATTAATGATTTGCATAATTACATATACAAAAATAGGTTTACTGGACTTAGCATCTAGGCTCTTCGGCCCAATAATACATAAGTCTCCCAACTTATAAACACTTGTCTCACCAGCCTATAACATAATTACAATTCATAAGGGCTTGGCCTTGGGGTATTATGATTCCCCTTCCCTTATTTTTTCACTGTCCTAAGTGCAACTCATTTACATAACATCAGCAAGATTTTCAAAATCTTCAAAAAGATACGGGTATTCTTCCCACGTTGCATCTTCGTGCTCCCAAGTCGTGTCCTCGGGACCGTACCAGGTCCATTGGAAATTTACAAGATCTATGAATCGATTCCAGAGCTGTTTTATTTTCCGGTCCAGAATGCGTACCGGATGCACCTGGAAAGCACCTTCTTGCTCCACCTGAATCACATTCCAATCAATAACATGATTAGCATCATGTATACATTTCTTAAGCAATGATACATGGAATACATTATGAATAGGCATAGATGCAGGCAGTGCAATCATATAATCTACTGGTCCAATCCTCTCTAGGATTTCAAATGGTCCACAATATCTAGTTACCAACTTGGAACAGTTTCCCAAATTTAGGGAACTTTTGTTGGCCTTCACATTCAAGAATACACGATCACCCACTTTAAACTCCCTGTGAGTTATTCCCTTGTCAACATAGCTTTTTTGCCTGTCTTGAGAAACTTTCAAATTATGTTTTATCTTCAACATTTGTTCTTCCATTTCCCCAAGCAACTCTGGCCCAACTACTGCTCTATCAGCTAGGTTGTCCCATCTTATTGGTGTGTTGCACTTTCTTCCATAAAGTGTCTCAAATGAGCTCATCTTCATAGATGATTGGTTCCCATTATTGTAAGCAAATTCTACCAAGTGTAGATAGTCTTCCCATTTAGATGGTTTTTCCATCACGTACATCCTTAGCACATCCTCTATCACTTGGTTCACCCTTTTTTTTTCCCATCAGACTCGGTAGGATAAGTTGTGCTGAAGTTCATATTTGTTCTGAACCCTTTGAATAATCTCTTCCATAACTTTGAGGTGAACTTTAGGTCTCTGTCAGACACAATTGTCTTGGGTCTTGCATGCAAACGTACTACTTCCCTCATGTAAATATCAACAACATTGGTTTTCTTGTGGGTAATCTTCATTGGAATGAAATGGGCAACTTTAGTAAGCTTGTCCACCACCGCCATGATAGAATCATGTTGCTTGCTTGTTCTGGGCAATTTGGTAATGAAATCCATTGACACCACTTCCCACTTCCACTCAGGAATGGGCAATGGCTGCAACAACCCAACTAGGTGTCTATGCTCATCCTTGACCTTTTGACACTCCATACATTTAGCAATGTACTCATTAATTTCCCTCTTCACGCTTGGCCAATAGTATTGTCTCTTGACAGTTGCAATGGCTTTCTGATATCCTAGGTGCCCAACATAAGGTACATTATGCATCTTTTTCAATATCGCACTCCTCAATTCATGACAATTGGGTTCATAAATTATCTTCATTTACAAGAGAATTTCATCATTTTCCAATTTATAATCTTCAACGTTCTGCTGCATTTTACCTTGTTGTAGTTTTGTTACCAACTCCATGTACTGCAAATTTGTTTTTGCAACCTCAGAAATCATGTCTTTAAGCTTAGTTTGATACATGCTAATGGTTGTAGCATGCAGTTCATGCACTCTCATGTTGAGAGCATCATCCACTTTGTTCTCTTTTCCTTTGATGTGCTTGATATCAAAGTCATACCCACAGAGGAATTCCAACCATCTTCTCTGCCTGACACTTAAAGTTGGTTGATCAAACAAATATTTCAGACTATTATGGCCTATCCTTAGCTCAAATATTTTTCCCATGAGATAGTGCCTCCATTTCTTTAAGGCATGCACTATGGCTGCCAACTCCAAATCATGAGTGGCATAGAGCCTTTCATGCTCTTTCAATTTTCTAGATTCAAAAGATACCACAAATCCATTCTCACTGAGGACTCCACCAAGTCCTTCTTTGTATGCATATGTGCAAACCATGAAATACTCATTAGGATCTGTTATTCTCAGAATTGGAGCACTAATTAACAACTGCTTCAAATGTTGGAAGCTTCTTTCACATTCTGATGTCCACTGAGACTTCACCCCCTTTCTTTGCAAGGAAGTAATCGGGTGAGAAATCCTTGAAAACCCTGTAATGAATCTTCTGTAGTAGCTAACTAGACCCATGAAGGATATGAATTATGTCACATTCTTAGGTGTTTTCCACCCTTTAATAGCTTCAATATTTTCAAGGTCCACTGCTATCCCTTCTTCGAATATGATATGCCCCAAATAGTGAATTTAGTTCTAATAAAACGAGCACTTGGTCAATTTGGCATACAACTGGTGCTCTCTTAACACTTGTAACACCATCCTCAAGTGATGCTCATGCTCTTCTTCTGACTTGGAGTATACAAGGATGTCATCCAAAAAGACAATGACAAAATTGTCTAAGTATTCATGGAAAACACCATTCATTAAGCAAATGAAAACAACTAGCACATTTGATAGACCAAATGGAACCATTGTGAATTCATAATGACCGCACCTTGTCCTGAAGGTCATCTTGCTGATGTGTTCATCTCTGATCCTTACTTGATGATAACCAGATCTGAGGTCAATCTTTGAAAATGTTTTTTCCTCCCTCAATTGATGAAAGAGATCATCTATCCTTAGCAATGGATATTTGTTCTTTGCAGTTACTTTGTTTAACTTCCTGAAATCAATACACAACCTCAATGTCCCGTCCTTCTTATTTACAAATAAAACCAGGGCACCCCAAGGTGACACACTTGTGTTGGCATGTTTACAGGCAGAGTGTGCTTGTCATTGATGGAAACAACAACAACGACGGTGGTATGTTTACAGGAAATAAAAGAAGTAATGAGGAAAACAACAATGATGGAAAACAGGTAAAGCATAAGTTCAGGAGAAGAAGCGAAAAATATGAAAATCAAAGCTCAAGAGGAATATCATGAGCATGAAGATATCAAAGCTTAGAAAGAAGTGTAATCTCAGGAGGAGGAACGAACAGTATGCAGAGATCAAAGCTCAGAAGAGAGAGATTTGCGCTTTCCAGAAGTGCAGTCAAGGTCCAAGAGAAGGAATCGTAGGAGGAGCGTGTAGAAGAGGAGAAAAGATCTCAGTCATTGGATCTGAGCACGAAGGATCAACAGTCATTGGATCCAGAGATAAATGCATGAAGGCTACGCCTTTGATGAGCGTAGGAGAGCGGACTTGTCAAAGTCCCAAAGTAAGCAGGGACCGTCCATCATCAAGACTGACAAGTGGCACATGATCCTCAACTCCAGAGCAATTCACTTTGAGGATTTTTCAGTTTGAGACTTTAAAAAACTGAAGTCTGGAGAGCCAGAGAGCCAGAGTAAACGACAGTCGTCAGATCAAAATTGAGTGGAAGGATAGGATAAGCTAGCAAAGTTGCATTAAAGAAAGATTGAGTTGTCGATCTGAGAACATGATCAATGAACAACGTTTAGTTTGGGTCTAAAGATGCGAGGAGTTTACACTCAAGGAAGTTTGAAATTTGAAATCCATGGAATGCGAAGTTCCATCAGTCATCGGATCAATTTCAAGTGGAAGGATAGGATAAGCTAGCAAAGTTGCATTACAGAAAGATCGATCCGTCGATCTAAGATCCCAATCAAATGAACAACATTCACTTCGGATATAGAGATGCGAGGAGGTTACGCTCCTGAAAGTTTGAGACTTGAAAAACCTAAAGCCAGGAAATCTGAAATGAATAAGGACCATCAGATATGGGGATCAAACAATGACCGTTAGATCAGGGAGATCTACGTCAGTAGATTACGTCAACAAATATCATCCTCAAGGACATGTGGCAGACCATGTCAGCAAAGACACATGGCATACCAAGTCAACAAGGACACATGGTAGACCACGTCAGCAAGGACACATGGCATAATCAGATAATGACAAGTATCAAATTGATTCGTCATTTCAGGTACGTGGAAATCACAAATCCGAGTGACACGTGGTAGCTTCTCAACTCGTGACACATCATCGAGTGACGCAAGAGTTACGTCACTCTGGTAGTTTTTATTCAGGAGTTTTAACACCAGTGCTTGCCCAAAGACCCGAAGTCACGAATGACGAAGACCTGAAGTGGATATGAGTCATCTGATTTGAATATCACTTCGGGTGTATTCTCGATCATTGATCGTGTAGTAGGATACGTGTCAACGGATCATGAACTCTAGGAAAAGCTTCTCCAGGAAAAATCAAAGGAGAAAAGTTTGAGATTTCCAAAGGCTGAAGTACCAGAGCGGAGGATAGTCGTTGGATTAAAGAGGACACGTGTTTGTAGATTGTCATCTCCAGGAAAACGCGAAGGAAAAAGGTTTGATATTGTCGAAGTGCCAAATTCCCAAAGTGAACAAGGACTGTTGATTCGAGAACACATGGTAGGAATCTGTGGACTCTGGCTAAAAGCGTTATGAGCAAGTAGAGGTTGAGAATTGAAATCTCTGAAGTCCGAAGACCCGAAGCAGATCTCGACCGTTGATCCAAGAGGGACACGCGTTGTTGGATCATGGACTCCGAGTGAAATGCTCTGGGAGAAAGCAGAGTTTTAGAATCAAAACTCCCGAAGCTCGAAAGCCAAAATTGATCTCATCTGTTGGTTTGGAGGGAAACGTGTCATCTGATCATTGAGACCAAGGATTTCATGTGGACAAAGGAAAGAAGATAGAGCCATTGATTGAAGAGGATAGATGTCAGCAGATCTTCCATTCCAAAAGATATCTAGTCAGCGACAACAGGGTTTGAGAGTTGAAACTGTCGGAGCCCGGATCACGAAGGAAACCTCAGTCGTTGATGGAGGAAGGAGAGATCTGGTCCGCAGACTTGAAAGGACAGATCTAAACCATCCGTTCAAGAGAACAGTCAATATGGTGAGATCGACAGTCATGCTCCATTGCGGGGCCAAAACATGCTCGGGCCTTAATTTTTCATGAGCGAGCCACAATTGAAACCATGGTTTTGGAGAAAGGACGCGTGGAGGCTTGTAATGAATTGTGGGGAGAAAAGCGGGTTTCCCTCAAACCGCCTATGGATGCGCTTGCAATCGCATGGTCACATGAAGCTCATATCCCAAGTTCATATCCTAAAACTGAGCCAGTGCTCACTAGACAAAAATCGGGAAGCGCCTTTTGAATAAGCGCTTGGTCACTGCCTGTGGTCACGCAAAGGAAGGGGCTTAGAAGCCAAAGAATTCATAGTCGATTGGTTGTAACTGATAGAGAATATGAAGAGTCTCAACTGCCAGAGAAGCTAAGGAATCTCATCATAACGCCCACTGATGATGAATGCATTGAGCTAACCACCAGGGATGGCGAAGAGTTGCCATGATGATCAGGCAGAGGACTCGACATGACAAAAACATGTAGAACAGAGAAGTGAAAGTGTACTATGAGTTATCTATGTAGTAATGAGGAAGAGAAGCAGTAAACAACCACAAGGGAAAAATAGTGATGTTGTGAAGAGCATGCATAGGCATTGCGCATAGGATGCAGTTGGTGCACAGAGAATATAAAAACACAGAACAAAGAAGAGATGAGTGTTGTTGTTGAGTGAGATTCATGTGGGTAGAATCATGTTGTGTGTAGGAGCTAAAGTGCACAGAAGAGGCGTGGTGCATAGAATGGAAAGAAGATACAGAGCATAAAGCGCAGAAGAAGCAAGGAACAAAAATGCATATCTGAGAGAAGAACAGAAAATGCAACAGACGTGAGGAGAGAGACACTGATGCAGGAAGAGCAGAGCAGTGTAGCAGAACAATGATGAAACTGGTAAGCCATAGATAAATGTTATATCACTGTGATAAATTCAAGAAAGTAAAGATTTGTATTTCAGGTTGGTAGGGAGGTGCTAGGGAGAACAGTTGTCCTTAGAAGTTTCAAGTGCTTGCCTTAACACAAGGAGTTGTAGCTTCCATCTGGTTCCAGCCAGAAAAACCAGGGTGGTAGGGTGGTGCAAGGGAGAACTATTGTTCTTTGTTATATAGGTCAGTGCCTATGTGACTGGAATTTGGTGCTTCCATCCAGTTGGTTCTAGGTGCTAGAACACTTAGGGAGTTGGTGTTTCCTTCTAGTGGGTGTAGAGAAACTAGGGAGTTGGTGTTTCTTTCCAGTGGGTGCTAGAGAAATGAGAGAGTTGGTGATCTCAGCAGGTTGCAGCTTGCAAAACAAAGGTGGTGTTAGCGTCATAAGTCACTCCTGGATTTCTTGCAGGAGAAGAGCCCAATGCCCATCAGTTTTATGTCACGATTTGTTTAATGGGGTGATCGAATGGGTAAAGACTCAAGAAGATATAGCTTTAACTCAAGAAACTAGGCCTGGTATGTAGAAAGCAAGGGAGGTCTTGATCCAACTTCCATCAGTAGATGATTAAAGGGTGATAGATGGAAGACTTGTGAGAAGGGTGAGCAAGACTGCCTCGGGCGACAGGCCTTTGGAAGCTTCAGGATGAAAAACTCAGAAGCTAAGATCCTCTTGGTCCAGAGCTTCAAGGAGCTGAGGGGTGACTCGACTGAATCCTCCAATTCCAAGTCGTTCAGTGCTAAGAAAATCACAGGAACCGAATAGAAACAATGTAACTTTTACAGTGATCCAACCTACACCATCCTATAACAGCTACAACTCGACTGGATCCTCCAATTCTGAGTTGTTCTAACATAGTAAACAAAGAGATGGAAAAGAGGTTGACATCCATAAAGTAAGAAGTCTCAAATGCGTTATACATAAACTAGAGCGACCAACGCTTCATCAAAACTTTACAATCAGGAGCCTTGCTCAACCATTGATGGATTACAAAATACAAAGACTGAGTTTATATACTCAGAGAAATTCGCCTAACATCGGCGTGCTCAGTCATCCAAGGCTTGGTGTCCCTTAAGCCAAATTCGGGCGGGTATTCTTTGTCAGACGCCACCTTAACTGTGCATGGCTCCTGCAAGGGGAGTAGCTAAGCCATTAAGTGTCGAGCTAGCATGTGCAGACCTCCTCCGGCTAGTCGAGAACTTGGCATGGCTTCTTTGGAAAAATGGGTACACAGGACCCTCTCGAGCAGACCACTTGCTAGACCCTCCATACCTCACACTTAATGAATGAGGAGAGGTTTCAACCACCCCTTCTTGCCTTCATTTACTCCAAGCGAAGACCAAGATTGAGGTCGAATCCGATGGCACCTAGAGATCGCGATGATCCTTTCAGTGACTAGACTCGACAGCCTTGGCCCCTTTTGCACAGTTCTTTCTATTTTCCCATGTGACAACGGGCCATGACCCTACGTTTATTCTCAAAGGTGCTTTCGACGTTAGTGAATAGGAAGGGGTTGATCCTTATTTCTTAAAATCACGATGAGCGAAACACCGAGATGGCTTGAGTTGGCGCCACGCGTCCCTCTCAGATCTGACAACACTGAGATCAGTCGGCGATGTTGTGGGCCCGGGTCCTGGATGCTCCTAGAATTTTGCGTTTCGGGGATATGAAGGAGCTGCTCCTTGTGCGTCGGAGTCGGGATGGGCAAAAAGGTGAGGGGCCTCATCGCGCACCATGTGTCCCCTTTGGATGGACGGCTGAGACTGATCCGTGATACTGCGAGCCCGACTCTTAGCACTTTTCAATGCTTCGGGGTTCGGGGTTTCGAGATATAGAATGACATAGAACCCTCACCCTTTGAACTCTCGAATGCTAAAAAACCGACATGACTAGATCTCACACCACGTGTCCTTTGGATGGACAGTTGCTATCCATCGCGCTAATCTCAGCACAACTCCGCTAGCCGTGATTTCCCGCCAACCATTGATCTGCTCCTTTGGATGGATCCTGACCATCGACAATATAATTTTGCCCGCTTACTTGCCTGGAAGCCCAAAACGACACTTTTCTGTGCTGCACTCGGGCACTTCTCGCGCCACTTGTAGACCTGAACGCTCTTGTGCTGCACTCGGGCACTTCTCGCGCCACTTGTAGACCTGAACGCTCTTGTGCTTCATACGAGAAATGTTACTAACATTAGGCTCCATGGGGGATAGAGTCATCCCTGTGATGCTCTAAGGACTCATTTTTCAGCTCCAGTGCCTTCTTGTTGGGATATGGAGTCATTTATTTACAACTTAAAGATGAAAAGAAAAAACAATATTTACAACCGCGAAAGAGCCATTTGCGGCTCAAGAGAAAAATCTTTTTAGGAAATGCCCATTCACAGGCCATTGAAAACTTCCTGATCCTTTAAATCCCGCACCCTATAGGTGTTATTCGAGAATACTTCAGATACTTTGAAAGGCCTGATCCACAGTGCTTCGAATTTTCCATGCTTGTTTTTATCTTGTTTAGGAGCATCCCATTTCAGTACCAGGTATACTATCTGAAACTCTTCCTTCTTTGCCTTCTTATCAAAAACCTGCTTGATCCTTTGCTGATGGTCCTGAATTTTGCCCATTACCTGCTCCCTGGCCTGCTGGACTTCCACTAGCTGATGAATTCTTTTGATCATGTCATCAGGTTCCTCTTAATGATCCTGGAGAAATTTTGCTACAGGAATGGATAGATGAGAAGGAAAAACAACCTCTGTTCCATAGACTAATTGGAAAGGAGAGACGCCTATAGATCTCTTCGTGGTCACTCGATCGGCCCATAGAGCAAATTTCAATCTTGAATGCCAGGCTTTCTTGTTGTCTTCCAACAGTCTTTTGATGATCCTTATTAAGCTTTTGTTGGAGGACTCTGCTAAACCATTGCCATGAGGATAATATGGGGTGGAGTGAATCAATTTGATCTCGAATTGCTCACAGAAATTGGATAATGGCTTAGCCCTGAAAGAGGTTGCGTTATCAGTGACAATCTTACTTGGGCAGCCGAATCTTGTGATGAGGTCTTCCAGGAATCCAATGATTACCTTGTGGGAAGCACTCCTGGTGGGAATAGCTTCAATCCACTTGGTGAAGAAATATGTAGCAGTCAGGATCCATCTATGTTGCCCACTGGAAGCGGGGTGAATTTCTCCAATGAAATCCAGGCCCCATTGCTAGAAAGGTCCTGAAACAACCACAGGATTTAACGGCAATGACTTGAGCTGTTGTTTTCCTGCAAATCTTTGGCATTTGGTGCAAGCTCGGACCCTTCTGCAGACGTCAGTGAATACAGTGGGCCAGTAGTATCCAGCCTTGAGGATTTTGTAGGTTGTGGTTTTCCAGAAATGATGCCCTCCACATAGGCTATCGTGAAATTCAACCATGATCCTGTCAGCCTCTTGTGAATTCATGCATTTTAAAAGCACCCCCAAGGGGTCTTTCCAGTATAAAATTTGATCGATAAGGCAGTATCTGACTGCCTTGAGCTTCAGAGCTCTTACTTTGTTTCTTTGCAGGCCGTCTGGAGGCCGCAACTCTTGCAGAAAGTATATGACATCCTTATACCAAGGACATCGAGCCAATGGGGGCTCCCTTTGAGGGTCCATGTCAGACAGTCGACCCTGCTGAATTCCTGAGCATTCATTGATGAAACTTATCCCCAAAGCTTGGCAATTGGCTTCAGCCAACAACTTGGCTAAACCCTGACCTTTGATCAATTTGGTAGGCTTTATTTCCAGGTCAAATTCCAGAATCCTGGCTATCCACTTACTCCTTCTCCTGTCTATGTCAGGCTGAATAAGAATGTCATTGATAGCAGCTGAGGGGACATAAGCGATGATTTTTGACTGCAGGATATAGATTCTAAATGCCTTGAGAGCCTTTACCAGGACATAGGCCTACTTCTCCATAGTGTCATACCTGACTTCGACATCCCTCAATGCTCAGCTGAAATAGGCAACAGGCTGCTCTAGCCCAATCTCGTTTGTCTGTAATAAAACAACATCCACCGTGTCAGGTGAGGCAGAGGAGAAAATAAGAAAATCCTTTGAGTATTCGGGACTAATAAGCACAGGGGCTTCAGTCAGGGCCTTCTTTATCCGCTCAAAGGAATGTCGTGATTCAGAAGTCCGCCTCACTTCATTTCCTTTCCTTAACATGGTTGTTATAAGTTTTACCTCCTCAGCAAAGTTAGGCACAAACCTCCTCAGAAAATTAATCTTACCAAGGAAAGATTGGACCTCCTTCTTGGACCTCGGGATTGATAAGGTTTGTATTGCCTCAACTCTGCTAGGGTCAATCCTGACTCCTTCTGCTGATACTATGTGGCCTAGTAACTTTCCCTCCTGCATGGCGAACAAAGATTTCTTGGGGTTTAATGAAATGCCAAAACTCCTGCATTTCAGGAAAACCTTCCTGAGATGACAACAATGTTCTTTATCATATTTTGAAAACACTGTGATATCATCCAGATAGACAACCACAAATTTATCCTTTTCCCCAATGAAAGCTATGTCCATGGCACGCTGAAACATTGCCCCTGCATTCATTAATCCAAACGGCATCTTGGCATACATGAATGTGCCCCATGGAGTGGTAAATGTCATCTTTTCCCTGTCCTCAGGCAGAACAGAGACTTGATTGTAGCCAGAGAAATCATTGATCATGGACATCCTGGATGCTCCTGTTACCCTCTGCAGTATATGTTCCATCTTTGGTAAGGGGTAGTTATCCTTTCGTGAGCTCCTGTTCAGGTTTCTCAGAGTCTGATTTCTCCATTATTTTTCCTTACTAGTACCAAGTTGTCCACCCACTCTGAGTATCTCAGTGGTACGATGATCTGGGCCTGCAGCAGCTTCTTCACCTTCCTCTCCATAATAGGTAGCAGCATAGGATTGATCTGTCTTAGCTTCTGCCTAAATGGCTTTGCCTTGCTTTTCAACGGGATCTTATGCTCAATGAAAGAAGTGTTATATGTTTTGAGATCTTCATAGGTCCAGGAAAACACATCAGCAAATTCCCTAAGAAGTCCAGCGTATTCAGACCTCTTCTCCCTTGTCATACTTCTTGACAATTTGACAAACTTGGGCTCACTCTCGGTGCCAATGTTGCACCGAATAGTACTAGCATCATCCTCCAAGATTTCCCCCTTTGATGACAGATCATTTCTATCAAAAATCCTTTCCAAAGGAACCAGTCCCCTTGGAATGTGGTTGCTGGGGAGCTGCACAATGTTGCGCTCTGCTATTTTACTCAGAAACTTACCCCCATCAAGCTCTTCTTCAGAGACAGAGTCTTGGTCGATATGCATCTCTGAAAATTCTTCGACAATCTCCAAGAATTTCTTGATCTCGAGATCATCCTCGAATACCTTCCAATGTTTGACGTTGTCAGGTATGGAGGGCCTGTATTTTACTTCTACATCATATCTGAATTTGGGTGGCAAGGGTACTTTGAAATTGCTTGGTGACGTAGCCAAGGAATCTGCCACTGTGTTCTCCTCTCTTGGGATGAAAGAAATGTTAAATGCTGAGAAGAAACTGTCAATTAGGTCCCATACCTCATTTCTATAACTACTGAGTCGAGGATGCTTAGCCTGATAAGCGCTTTTGATCTATTGGACCACCAACTCTGCATCACCGAACACTGCTACCTCTTGAATTTCCATTTCCCTCGCAACTCTTAATCTTAGAACAAGAGCTTCATACTCTGCCACATTGTTGGTAGCTTCAAATTCTAGTTTGTATGACAGAGATATGGTTTCTTAAGCAGGTGATACAAAAATTACCCCAGCACCAACACCTTCCCTGGAAGAGGCTCCATCAGAAAACATTTTCCAGACAGGGGAGATGGGGGAAGAACATTCACGAGGAGTGGTGGGCTGCTTTCTGATTTTTAAGGAAGGCTCGAGAGCATTAGTGAGTTGTAGTACACTGGAACCTAAATCAGTGTCTAACGCAAAAATGGGATGGTTGGTAGGGTTGGCCTCATCACTGATTATATAGGCCAGTTGGGCTTCCCTGTATAGCCTCCTATGTTCTCCTCCAAACACTGGGATAGTAGCATATGTGAGGTCCATATGTAAAGTTCCCCCCAGTCTTTTTATCCAATATCTTGATAACAACATACCGAACTTGGGGGGGACATCAGCCACTACAATATCCATTACCACACTTTTCATGGGCAACTGAAACAAGGTCACGACCAGGTCTTTGATGACTCCTAGACATTGAACCTTTCTGGAGTCAAAGGAATAGAGGTCATGATAGGCTCGGGTGACTTCCAGTCCTAATTCTTCCATGAAAGTTTTGGGCATGAGGTTGTGAGAATCCCTTGAATCCATCAAGCAGTTGTGCAGTACCTTGTCATGTATGTTCAAGGAAGTGTAGAAGGGAGGGGATGAGTCATTTCTATCTTCTACCATAGGACCTAGAATAACTGCAGGCTTTTCATCTTGCAAATTGATGGAGCCTGTGGGAAGGCATGAGATCTCACACTGTAAAATCTCAGAGAAGCATTTCTTGAACCCTTCATGTTTAATCAACTCGGTCAGGGGGACAGGGATTCTGATCTTTTGAATTTCATGCTCAAAGTTAAAAGAAGAGGTAAGCTTCGAGATTTCTCTTATTTCGGGAACATGACTTTGGACTATGGGAGAGAGGGGTCGGGGCTTCTTACCTCTGTGACTATCTGCTACTTCATTAGTAGGTTTCTCTGTTCTAGTGGACTGCTCAGGGACATCAGGTTATATTGTCTTTTTCTTAGACCTTAGATCATATCTGCCTTGGTTGCCACTAGTCTTGTCTCCCTTGCTCAGCTCATTTAGCTGACTTTCCATGAGAGACTCCTCGTATGTTGATTGAGTAAGATGAGGAAAAGGGGGAGTGTCCCCGAAGAAATGGATTTCAGGATCAAGATCATATGTTTCCCCTTCTTCCCCCTTGGCCACAAAATTGTTTTGAAAAGGGGCCTGAATATTCTGGTCTTCTCTGTCTCTTCCCCTCTCCCTTTGCATAGTCGGGGAAGTAATATTGTTTGGCCTCCTAAAACCTCCTTTGTTTTCGGCATTTTGGGGGCCCTTGTATGCTTGCCTCCCCTCCACCTTCATTCTCTCCATCTCTGCAAACAGAGACTTCACCATCCTGGTCAGCTTATCCACTTGAGGGTGGGGCACCAATGGGCCAGAAGTTGAGGTTTCCAATCTTCCTTTTCTTTTGTCTGCCTCGGCCTTGTTCCTCAGTATATCAGTGACTAATACATTAGATTCCACTTCTATGGTTGCATCTTGCATTTGAGCTAAGGAGGTGGCTCTTCTTTCTCTCAATAAGAGACAGAAATCAGGGCCAAACGCACTAGCATAAGAAATCTTGGTCGAGGCTTCTGAGGGTTTTATTTCAGTAGGGATTTTGTTATACATCTTATTGAATCTTTTGGAGAAGTCAGAGACAGACTCTCCTTCCATCTTCTTCAAAGACCCAAACTCTGTCATGTAATACATGAAATCCTTCCTATCTTCCCACTTCCTCAGGAAAACACTATCTAAAGCTTCGATCCCAACAATAGATCCGGGGGCCAATCCTCTAAACCACTTCCTCACCTCACCATCCAAGTTCTGAGCGAAGACTCTCATCCAGACATCTTCATTTTCAATATTCAGGTTGTCTGCATAACTGTAGAAAGAAACCAGGTGCTCTTCTGCAGTTACGTCCCCTTCTCCAGTGAACTTGGGCATATACTTCAAGTAATCTCCAGTAGGGAGAGGATTCATAGGATGGGGTAGGATTAAAGGAGCATATCTGGCAGCAACTATGGCGTCCATCCTAGTTAGAGGGGGATTAGCACCAGCCATAGGAATATTAGGGGTGGGGGAGAACTTGGAGGGGAAGGAGTTCGTGAGGGGGCTACTGGGAATGAGTCTCGAAGTGGAATGGGAAACAAAAGGGGATTTAAGGAGAAGGCTAACGGGCGTGAGTCATCAGATGCTCCTCTCTATGTAGGAGTAGTAATAGTAACAAGAGGAGGACTGGGGAAATATTTTGTAGTCTGGGTCTACGCCAAGGTACAGCTTCAGAGGAGAGGGGAGTGACAAGGATTTCTCCCTCCAATGCCAGACCAGGAGGGGAAAACTCAGCAGGAACACTTCCAAAATTCAGGAAACGGGAAACCTCTGAAGGAGGTCTGTTAAGAAACTGAGAAGGAGAAAATGGAGTTCCTACAAAAGGATATGGAGGATTACCTAGTTCAGTGGTGGAAGCTTCTTCTTCAGAGGTCTTTCCTTTTCTGAGAACCACCTCTGGATTGGTTTTAGGTGTAGACAGAGGCAACTGAGGATGGGACCGCGTGTGTCTACCTCTGAAAGCCACAATTAGCATGGCAGGTTCGCCACAGTGGACTCATCACAATGGATTCGCTAGGTGCATAGTAGCAATCTTCAAAGGCTATGATACCTAATGCACCTTCAGAATCAGAGGCTCAATGTCTTTCAATCATGGGGAAAATTTTCAACTTCGTCCCCGGCAGCGGTGCCAGAAATGTTACCGTCAGAAGTCACTCCTGGATTGCTTGCAGGAGTAGAGTCCAACGCCCATCAGTTTTATGTCACGATTTGTTTAATGGGGTGATCGAATGGGTACGGACAGCCTACGCAACTCCAACACCAAGGACTACGAGACCGGGGAACAACCATAAGCACGTCACATTGCCTTTTACTAACAGATGCCCTAATGCGCAATGATATCTTACCCTAAGGGTAGCCCTTGAGCATTTACAACCTTCATAAAAACTAGTCCTTCCTACCAATTACTACCATAAATGCAACAACCTTACTAAATAAGAGCAGTGTGATTAACATCATCATTAGGGTTCCATTAAACAAAATGACGTCGCAATTTCGACGTCGTCATAACATTAAAACTAAGCCAACTCTAACGTTGTCAACCAGACAATATTACCATATATTAGCAATGCAAAATTTAACATAGTCACTAGAAATCCATTTGTACAACATTGGCATCACAATTTCCCCACATGAACATTTCAACTAGTACTCCTATTAAAATTAATCATTACTTACCTTTGCAATTCTTCTGCATGACATAAATTAAATAACTCAACAATCAATTAACATTATTAAAATGGCAACTATATTAACCTTATTAACTAACATCAACATAACCTTAAGTAACTAACATCAACATTCAATTAAAGATTAAAAGGCAATTACTTTATTGCTGCATTGAAATTTTACCAACATTGACATTCATAATAATATTACTAATGCAATTACAAGATCATTTACCCTTGCTATTCTGTCAAGTGTCCTTTCAATACAATATGACTACTACATGAACCCTAGCTTATCCTTGCAATTAAGCATCCCTTAATTCACGACTCGACAATTTTAATATTACTATGTGATGTCAAGCGCTCAATTTAAACAATATGCCATTGCCTACCACACGTGAACTGATCGCAATTTAACATTTATCGAAATTTGCAATTAACAATTTGCTATCATTGCAGCTCTACCAGCGTTACTTCCAATTAATGATATAGCTATTGCCCTTTAATCATTTCTCCTCATTGCAATTTTACCACATTAGCATTCAACTTATAATATCTTGACAGCATCACCAATGCCTATAAACGATGAATTATAATGCCACTCCATTTAAAAGTAATCTTCCATTTAAAACATTCCTATTGTATTTAACTCTGACCTTTCCTGGCAATTTTGCCGATAACAACAGTCAACTAATAATTCTATTAATTATTATGATAACAGCACAATTACATTTTAGTACTCAGTGATTAAAAATATAACTATTCCCAATGTATTAATACATTATGAATCATCTATAAGGTTACTGTTACTTTCAATTAATCAGTCAAAAATAATATTATCTCATTAAAAATATAGATATCCCCTTAATCGCCGATTAATAACATTACTATTCATTTAATATCCTGTCCATAAGGTTACTGTCACGTTCAAATAATCAGTCAAAATTTAATACTATTCCATTAAAAGAGATCGATATCACATCATCCGCCAATTAATATCATTATCATTCATGACTCTAAATGGAAAACTTAACACACTAAAATTCCACCTGACCATACTTAAGGGTTATTTGTGGAAGTGGCATCGCTCCTCATTAATTAAGACAGTGGTTCGGGTGACCATTTATTGTGTCGATAAGTGGAAAAATCATCATGCATAAGAAACCTTAGATTGGAGAGAATCAACACGCGTCCCAAAATGGATTAATTAAGGATAATTATATTACAAGAAAAAGGGGGCCAGGTTTGAAATTGCCAACCACTCGCGTTCCTGTTTTCAAAAAATTAGGTAAGGATTCATTCCAGGCATTCAAGGCAACACAGTCAGATTCGAGATGACGTGGCATCAGCTTGAATTCACAATATATCTACGGTGACAACAGGGGGTACCATCCCTAACTATTAGACAGGTTTATTACCATAGAATCAGCCAGGTTTAATGCAATAGACCGGTTAATACAATGGAAATTAGACAGGTCGAATACAGGTTTAATGGGCCCCCGGTGAATGAAGGGATCGCTTCAATAGTTACAACGATACACTGAACAGCAAGGCTTATCGGCAAATTAAACAGCGGGTTTAAACGATCGGTTAAGGGTAGCATTAGGGATTAAAGGATAAATTAATCTTAAGGGTAGCATTAGGGTTTAAAGGATAAATTAATCAGCAATTTTAAACGATGAAAAATAGAGGATAGCATCAGTAACTGAAAAAGATAATTTAATAGAAACAGGAACGGGATAGCATCAGCATTGAAACTATATATTAAACAGCATAACTAAAATAAGGCAATATGGAGAGGGCCGATAATGGAGCGTTCAAACTAAAAGCAAAAGTCCCGGTAACGCTAGTTACAGTTCGCTACAGACGTGGATAATGTATTGGCAACTGTAGGCGGCAAAAAAAAAAAACTCGCTGTAAGTAATGAAACCTTCATTCGCGCATGCTGGCCAGTTAAAAGAAAAACGCACTGTGGCCCGACCCCCATCCCACAATGTAATTACACCATAAAGAGAAAGGGCGCCAGGCCGAAGCATATCCACCAAGAGAAGTAAAAAAAAAAAAAAAAACGCAGAGAATAATTCCTTTAGTGAATAATTCCTTTACAAGCATAAACTCCATATACACCATCATAAGTAAAAACGAAAGAATAACTCCTTTACCAGCATATACATCAACAGAAGAAGAAAAAAAAAACGCTGAGAATTATTTCCTTTGCAAGCATATGCACTATCATAAGTAATACGCAAAGAATAAATCTTTTACCACCATATTCATCGACAGAAGAAGATAAAAACGCCGAGAAACTCTACTTATCTAGCGGAGAGATTTTCCTATCCATCTATGATCTAATCTAAACAGCCGGGAAGGAGCAGCAGTCCATAATAAAATTTTCCCATGGTCTAGGACAAAAATAATGGGAATTTGCACCGTCACAATCATGAGCAGTAAATAAAATTTTCTTTTACACAGTCCACCGGAACCCTAACAAGAATTTTCACCGTCCGGAGAAACAATAAACTTACGCAATCCTTTCACACATTACTATGCATTCTAGCTACTTAGTTCAGATACATACCTTTGTCTTGTGTGCTTGCCGACTCCTTGCTCCTTCCGCTCCCGCTCCTGCTTGCCGACTTCAATGAGCTCACCGGTACCTCCCAGCCAACGCTAGGGGTACTCTTCTTCCCACTCAGCCCCCCGAGCCGCAAAGGGGCCACACACAACCAGAAAATCCTAGCTCCTCAGCTCGCCTCAAAGGCTGAGCTACCACTCACAAAAATGTTGAGGCTTCCCAACTCCTACCAGTAAACCAGTCAGTCCTCCTCTCCCTGCAATAGCCCTCAATCTCCGCCAAAAGGAAAAGCCCCAAAAAAAAGCCCCTTCTCCTGCTTTCTTCCCTCCCTTTAACCCCTCAAAACCCTAATTCCTTTTTCACTTAGGTTTTCCAATTCTTTTAGTTAATTCGTTTGAAAAATCCAAATTGATTTTTATTTTTATTTTACCTTTTCCCTTTTTTTTTAAATCTAAGCATGTGCGTTCATTTCAATATTTAGCTATTCATTATTTATTTAATTATTTATCTATTTATTTATGTATTTAATTATTTATCTATCCCCCTTTTCATTTTATTAGTTTAATATTTAACTTTTTTATTTCCCCTTTTTCCAAGCTTAACTTATGGGTTTAGAGTTGTATAATATCAATATACCTTTGTTTATAAAACAATTATTTATTTCACAACTTCTTTATAACTCACATGCTTAAACTTAATTTGGTTATAAAATGGGTTTATAATATAAACCTACATGTATTTATGTTTTTTATTCCTTTTATTTTATTATTAGGAAGTAAGTATTTTTAATTTATCATTAATGTGTCTGCATTTTCAGGATTCAAGAGGGAGATTTAGGCGATGGCGAAACAGAATAGGGGAAGGGTAAGAGTTTTACAAACACGGAAAAAAATTAAGCAGACACGGATTAAGGAAGGGAGATGGTTTGAGTTATGTTTTCTCTTCTTTCTTTTTTTTGTTGTTTTTTTGAAAGTTCAAAAAGTTAAGGTCACACTGAAAGATCCCCCCGGTTTCTAGGCTTAGGGTTTAGATTTTTGGCTAGACAAT
This sequence comes from Picea abies, assembly GCA_900067695.1. NCBI lineage: Eukaryota > Viridiplantae > Streptophyta > Pinopsida > Pinales > Pinaceae > Picea > Picea abies. The sequence goes on from CBVK0101162744.1 coordinate 20,874, forward strand.
AAATGGTTAGGGGTAATGCTTAAAGTTTTATACAGGCGTTTAAGACTTAGGGCTAGCTAGGCTGACTCCATCAACCCCCTTAATCGTGACGTTCCCTTCAGGTCGCACCACGTGCGCCAAGGGTGCCACTCGCCTTTTAGAATTTCGTTGTGCGACATGCCCTTCAGGATGCACCACGTGCTCCAAGGGTGCCACTCGTCGACTGAACTGATTGGTAGACCTCTATAACCCCTGGAGTCAACACTCCGCTAGGTGAGCTAGTAGGAGACTAAGGGCTCTAAGGAATAAGGCCCCTGCCTTATTGCGCGCCCCTTAGAATCATCGTGAGCGACTGTCACAGTTTTCTCTCACGGCATCGTGCATCTTCTCAAAATAGGTAATCGCTAACCTATAGTTTGAGCCACGGTGGGAGTGATAGTAGGCTATGGAAAGGCTATTGTCCACACCTCTCCCTCAAGTATTTGATTGTCCTCCATGACCCCTCTACTCCACATGTGAGTCTGGTCGACAAGCTATCATTAGCCTGCATCCATCAACGAATCATGTCAGCAATGATAATCAATCATCATAACATATAATAATAAGTACATATGTCACATCAACAATATTAAACCCAAAAATCCACTCCCTTACTCAATCCAGAGTCCAAGGGGTTTCATCGATTCCTCTGCATCCTCGAGGTCCAAGGTCCTGCACAATCAGGAGAACGCAGTCAATAGGACATGTCTATGTGAATACAACAAAATAACATATTGTCAATCCATATTGTCTCATAATCATAATCGAATGATTGATAGTATAATAATACGGATCACTTGCAAGCAAGTTTACTCAAAGAATAATTTCGCTCAGTGTGCGCAAGAGTGGTATGTTACACCCTTTCAGATCAAAAATCATCTAGTTATTTTTATTCTTTACTTGAAGAACATAATCGATTTTTTACCCTTTCTCTCTCTTTTTCTCTCATGTCTCATCCTTGTTTTTTCTTTGATCCAACGACTCTGTTCTTTTCTATTCTTTTTATTTTATGGTTAGTGGGAGCCCCGATACCAATCCTTTTGGAAAAACACATTTGTTTTCATAAAACTATAAAGACTTTATCTTTTTTTAGAAAATCAGAGAGAACCAATTCTGGGTTAATCTTGATTGTATCTTTGAACTTCAAATTATTGAGGATAAGATATTTGAAATTGACTCATCAAAATATTATTTTGATTCTAATGAAAAAATCTTTTAAGGTTCTCTGATTTTTGGGACCATCTCTTTTCTTCCTATAAATGTCATCAAATATATTTTATGGATGTGATCAATATGAGGTATGTTTTTATTTATTACCGATTTCACATTATTCATGCTGAATTTCCTAAGTATCTTCACCACATACTTCTATTGTGATAACCAAGATTACCATATTTCCCATATATTTGTATTTCCATGCCCAAGATTTATTTTGTTGCTCCCAGATCCTTCATAACAAACTTCCTAACCAACTAAGCCAACATGTTGATATGAGACATGCTTGTACTTGATACAAGAATAACATTTAATTTCAAGATAATAAATATACCATAAACACAATGGTTATACTCACTTCTTGTAAAATGTGGCTCACCATGAAGGAATCAAAAATCTTGTACTATTTTTCTAACATGCTTCAGGCCATACAATTATTCCTGAGTTTGGAAACAAATATTCTATTGTGATTCTGAACTAACATTTATGGTTGTTCCAGATACATCTCCTTTTCCAAAAACTCCATGTAAAATAATCTTAACATCTAGTTGTACTAACTCAAGATCAAGTAACACAACTAGTGATAACACACCATAAATAGAAACAAGCTTTAACAATTGGTGAGAAACTCTCATGGAAATACAAACCTTCCAAATACCCTTCTTCTACCATTCAATCTTTGAACCTTTCATCTTTTACTATGTTTGATTTTATAAAAGAAGATTCATCAAACACTGCATCTTTGTCCATGATGATTATGTGGGAAGTAGGATCCCACATTCTGCATCCCTTAACATCATCACCATATCAAATATCTACCTATTTGATCTAGTTCTTACTTATAATGTTGATAAAAAACATAAGCATCACAACCAAATAATTTCACATTTGAGAAATTAAAAAATGACCTTTTGCAATTGATGGTGACTGAGTTACTAGATAGTACAACTGCTTATGTCCACAACTATGGCTGCAACTCTTCATTACTGAACACGAATATTTGATCCTAGATACCTTGAAATAATCTCTAAGTTCCATGGATATGAACCTACCTTCATCATATATTCTCAAACACTTGATTGACCTGACAACACATCATCCTTTCTACATACCCACCTTTCTAACCTTCACAGACTACTCCACCTCGGATTTTGCATTCTAGAAAACCTTGACCAAAGATGGCCAAGAAAGCCTTCACCGGTTACCTCGAGGCAAATTTATAATGTATTTCACCAAGCCTTTTATAGGCTCCATTACATGTAATCCATGGATAGAATACCACGGGCTACCCAAAAAACATGGAACCAAAAAACCACGTGTTTTGACCTAAAAACATATTTAACTCATTAACTCTTTCACTGAGTCAAGGTTAACCCAAAAAACATGCCCCCCCACATATTCAATCTAACTAAATATATGTTTGGAATTTTCATAGGTGACCTATAAACCAGGGGTACAAATGCCTATCCAAATCTTACAGATGTATACCCATTTACATGCAATCAATAACTTTTTTACAACTTCAAAGTAAATAAATTTTCTTTTTTTATTTCATGGTGACTCAACCATCACTACCCTACAACTTCTATGTGAACATAGGTGGTGAGACACAACAGATAGATAAAACTTCATCAACCATACCTAAACTTGAAGTTGTTGCAACTAAATTTGATTCTATTTTGGAGTTCTCTTTGGATGTTGGTTATATTTTCCAACAATCCTTCTTGATATTCCCAAATTTGACACAGAACCAACATTTTTCCTTACCCTTACTGTCTTTTGACTTAAACCTCGCTATCGCACAGTTTGTAGCTAGGTCAAATGGCTAGAGGATAGAGGCCAAACTGGCGTAACAGGAACCTACCCCACCCATTGTCACCACAATGGGGAGGTTCTTTCTATTCAGGCAGGTTAGCCCAGGGAAGACATCCCCATTAACCTAGGGTTTTGAAGAGGCAAAGGTATAAATCTTCAAATAGAAGTCCCTCCTCACAGGTTACCACCTTGGTCAGATAGTCCAACTAAATAGCCAATAATGAAGTGTAGCCCCAGATGAGAACACTTGCCCAGAACAAGACAATAGCAAAACAATATATATGCAAGCTATAATTCAATGGGTTAGTACTTCATGTAACTATCTGATATCAATATGTAAGCAATGTAAAACAACAGATATTAATGAGATCAACGTTTTATCAATATAGCAATGGAAAAATATCAATTCATCAATAACTATTGAGATGATGTACCCAACCATGTATTTCATCACTCCTTTACTCAGAAAATGCTCTTAACCATCATCTAATTTCTTACCAACAAAGGTGTTGCGTCAAGATGGAATAACCAAGTATGACGTCAGCCTAGTCAGGGTTAGCTAGTTAGTTAGGGTTTCAAATTTAAAAGCTTTAAGAAGTTGTTTGAGCACTTTCAGTTCAACATTGTGGATATAAGATAAGTGCCTAGGGGTAGATGCAGTCAATTAAAGAGAGGACACAAAGTTGAAGGGATAAAAGGCTAAGGACAAGAGGGAAGGGTTCTAAGGTGTTGCAATGGCATGGCCCTAGAATCAAAACCCTAGGGGAAAGATGCCCACTCTGGTGTTGCTTATCCAAGGTCTCGTGCTCTTTCCTCCTTCCTTAGATCAAACTTGAAAAAATAGCTAGCATAAAAGATAAGCTAAAACAAGAGAGTGAGGTGAGGGAGAGTGTTGCAATGGCAAGTCTCTATCCGCAAACCCTAGAAGATGGATGGCCCTAGGTGTAGATAACCTAGGTCTATGACGTCTCCTCCATTTTAACCTTTAAAAATCACAGCTATCACAAGGGAAGAAGTGAAAAGAGTGTAGCAAAGGCAAGGCTCTTCCTTCCTTCTTCAATGGATGAATATTTCTCTTTTATGGGACATGAAACAAGGACCTACTTGTGTGCTTGTCACCTAGGGTTTTAAATCAATAAATTTATAATAAATGCAAGAATACAAACCTAGAACCATTCAATTAAGAAGTTTTGCAGAAAATACACTTACATATCATAAAGAAATAACATTTCAAACCCTAGCTGTAAACATTCCTTCAAGATAAATGCCTCACTTTAAAAGACCAAATACCCAACAAGGGCACAGAAATCATACCTCACAAGAGAGTGAGTTGTGTGTTATTGTCAATATGAGGGAAAAACTCCTCAATATATACAATATCATGACCTCTAATTAAAATTAGGTCATTAAAAATAGCTTACAAGGCTACAAACCAAAATCATACTATTTTCACATTAAATTGTTAAATCAAAGCCCTAAATGGGCATAAGAAAGACATCAAGCCCTAATGAGGGAGACGTTAGCCCTTTTTGGGGCAAACTCCAGCACAAATGATAGAACGTTGGCCCTCTTTGAGCCTCCAAACCCTACCACACGTGTCAATTGCCCTGTCAGACTGCCACACTCTCAAGATGACGTCAATTTCTCCTAGGTGATGTCCTGGGCCATCAAAGGGAGACGTTCCACCTAAAGTGGGTCAAACCCCTGGGTTGGGCTCAGCCAAAGTGTCCCAGATGGAACGTCCTTCTTCTTCTCAGGTGCAAAAGCTCAATCAAGCATTGTCCTGTCTCTACCCCTAATGGGGTCCCAACAACCGTCTGATGGGCTCTGTAGCCCCATGGAGGTCCGAACTAATCATCTCCCCATGTGTACCGGCCCACTGGTACATGTCCATTGGGCATGGTCCTGCACATCAAAAACTTCGCCCTCCATGGGCTCATTAGTCATAGGGATCATAGTAATGTCAATCATGTTTCATCATTAATGTTGTCAAACATATACATAAAACCCTGATATATCATTCAATAGCTCAAAGATATTACAAAGACCTACAAT